>KZ806973.1:806460-823149 GCA_000696205.2 Oncopeltus fasciatus
TAATAAATCTTTATTTATATCAGTCTCTTAGTTAAGATCTTATAATTTGATGAGATTGAGATGTATAAAATAAAAATAAATAAGTTTAAAAAAATTAAAATAACAATAGAATAAATAAATGAACATCACTTCATGAAGGGGCCCATCGACCCCGCTCCAGTTTAGGCATTAGGCTCCAGGAGGTCGTTAGGCCATCTCCATTTTAGTGGCCAGGGAGGATTGTAAGGATTGGAGTCCGACAACAGGGATTGGGTATATGGATTGGGATGAAATTGGAGTTTACTATGGAAGAGCTTGAAAGCGGGTGGAGATAAGGCCTTTGACGAAAGGAATATTAAAGTCATGATGAAGGGTAGAGTTGGACACATAATATGGAGCATTAGCAATTATTCTGAGAATTTTGGGCTCTTAGGATTGTATTCTTTGGACATTGGAAGGCTTAGCGGCACCCCATAGTTCTGCACTATAGGTCCATATTGGTCATACTATGGTCTTGTAGATAGATGGCTAAAGAAATGGTTAGAAAGGTAAAATTTAAGGATTAAGTAGATGGTGCTTGGAAATATGGACTTGGGCTTTTATATTAGACCAGATCGGAAGCTAAACGAGGAAGAATATTTAAGGAAGTTGTAGGTTACATTAGTTTTAGAAGAACTCTCTCAAATACTTTGGAAAGTAAAGGAAGATGGCTAATTCACCAATAGGATAATGTGTTAGAAGCATGTTTACTGGGTTTGGGAAACAGGATTATTTATAATAATCAGTTTATAATAATAAATAATTATTTATAAGTGGAAAGTGGGTGGTTTGAAGGACATACTTACAGAGGTAAGTCGAAAACAATTGCTTTTTGGGGTAGATTTCGAAGTATTTGCCTATAAGGTCATAGCCTGGTGCTTTGCGCTTAGGCAGATGGTTAATAATTTACTTGACCCCAGAAGATGTTACTGTCTTAATCGGTAAGGACATTAGTAATGAAGTGTCCAGTGGCTCCTCAACCACTCATTATTGGACAAATTATCGGGATCTGGATGAGGAGTAAATGTTTGGTTTAGTTGTTGGGCAAACATTCGGGCCTTGTCTTTGTCTGAAGAGGCCCAGGAACCATCTTCGACACAAGGGGATAGAAGATTTATGATATTTTAGAATCCTGTGAGTTGCAGTTCAGAGAGATTTTTCTGCTTCTGAGAGGCTAGACAGGTAGGCATTAAATATCTTATTTCACAAAGCACCTAGTTTTTATTTTATGAGATGGGATAGCTGCTTGAACTCCCTATGATCTGAGGGATGCCTGTAGCTCTGGAACAAGACTCGAGCTTGACGTTTAGCCAGTTTGAGGTTTTAATAAAATCAGGGAGGGGCTCAGCTGAATTTACTGTGTACCGAATGCTGGCGGTTTTTAAGTTGCCTTCCAAAGAGATTGCTGAATCTTAAGAGTAAAGAACTGGACACCATCATCCAGCTCTTTAGAGGTTTTTAAGGAAATTCGAAAGTCAAGTGACTCTTCTAGTAGAGTTCAAAAAAATGGCCAGTCAATGGGACCATTTATTAAGGTTGGTGCAATTGTCTAAGGGTGGGTGTGAGAGACAGTGTAAGGAGGACAGGTTTGTAGTCAAAGGAATGGGCACGGAATTCTGAGTAAAAGGAGTGGAGCATGGATTGAAGATCATAGGATTCTGGTGGAGGAACATGGGATATGGCAGGTCGCTGTCCCCTGGGAGGCTGACATTGAGGAAGAGGTTCTTCTTGTCTAGGTAGGTCCCCTGCACATAAGAACATCCTGTGTCCACTTTCCTGATTGGGGGTGGTGGAGGCCTCCGAGCTATAGGTGCTGAGTTCTGCTTTCTCAGGTGTGAGTTGGGCTGGGTCCGCTGCTTCAAATCTTTGAAGACCTGGCAGCCTTTATAATTGATGAGATGGTTTTTCAGGCAAATGGCATAGACAGCAGGTGTACTGCAAGACTTCTGATAGTTCTCTGTGAGATGTGTCCCTCCTCGCGGCCAACTTACTCATTGAGTTGATTGCACTAAGACGGGAGGTGGCCGGAGTATGTGTTAGGTGGTGGTTTCCATCTCCTCTCCAGTAATGTTTTGAAGAGGCTGAAAAGGGTTAACTGTAGTGAATGGGGATAGATTTTCATTCCTATCTGTCACTATGTTGGCGGGGGGCTGGATGATCACTCCTTGTGAGGTGCTGGGGCATGGTTGTACAAGATTTCTCTCTAACGGAGTACTACTGGCAAAATGCCGCCTCTTATCTTTAGGAGAAGTCATGGGTGCAACACAACACTCCTCTTTTCGCCTTCCATAAGCAATCACCTGATGATAATGATTGTCTCCCTTAATCAATGCAATGATTTATTTAAGAAAAAAAAAATAAATAAAAATAAAAGGAGAGTGGCCGAGTCTTGAACCTGTAATGCTGAGTTACGGGTCTTGCACGGAGCCTCCTGGCTACCAGGCTGAGGAATAACAGGAGGCTATGAGAGACTGGCGTGGCGAGGTGGGGGTGGGCAGGTTTACCCCTGTTGTCTTAAATGCTTCTCAACTACTACAAAACTATTTCTCTTTACTCACTGTTTAACGGGTGATCCTTGTGACGTATCTCACTGAAACTACACACACACGTCACTAACACTTAACTGCAATTAAGTGCGAGATCACATATCACAGATCTTCCTACAACTCATATAATAAAGTTGGAAAGATGGAGCACTACAAAGAAGTCTGTACTGATCACTGGCTACACCACTAATTAAAATATATTTAAATATTAAAATGTTCCAGCCCTTCTTTCTTTATTTAGTTCATAAATTCATTTATTCATTTAGTTCATAAATTCATTTATTCATTTAGTTCACTAAATTCATTTCTTAATTTATTTATCTAAATTCACTTCTTCATATAAAATATTGGCTTTCATTAAAAATACACAATTTTTTATCATTTAAATTATTATATTGAGTTTCATTTTAATAATTTAAATATTTTGGCCGCTCTAACCCACATTTTGATGATTTTAGTCGAACTGTAGGTTACTGGTGAACCTCCACTACTATTTTTCCTACTATAATAATTAATTCGAACTCTTTTGAGTCTTACATTTAAATTATATATGTCAATTTTTCTTTGAAAAATGTGGCTCTTTAACTGTTAAATTAAATTTTTAGACTGAGAAGGTGTTTACCTCAGATTTAAACAATTAAAAAATCATTTTTTGATTAAAAAATATATAAAAAATGCAGTAGGGACAGGTAGTATGGTTGACTAGGCGTAACAGGTAACCAAAATGTTGAAATTTAATGGGGAGGGAAGACACCAACTTAATATTATATTTCGCTTTTATTTACAAAACAGTTTTAAGGCAGTCATCTGCCCCTACATGTCCTGTTCCCTCGAGGGTTTAACTCAGACATTTTTCCTGATTTTCCCCTTGCTTCTCTTTACTACCACTATCTCTTTGGAAAAAAAAAAAAAAAAATGTACATGCTATTCTTTGATTTCCTACTTATTTAAAACCTTAATTGCTCCATCTTAACTAATAAATTTTTTAATTGTTTTATATTATTATTTTGTAATTTTAAATTATCAATCAAATATTTGATTTTTCATTTTCTATAAACTTTTTTTTTTCAGTTGTAATTACTATACCTTGTTTGTTTATTTTTATTTATTCCAATTTTGATTGTGTCACAGTTTACTTTTCTACTCTCGGCATTATTATTTTATTTACAGCCCTGAATATAGCTTGCAAAGAAACAGAAAATGCCGACGAATAACACTTTCAAAAAATTATGTTATTTTTTTCTGTCACATTTACCCTGACTACCTCTCCACTTGCCCACTTTGGAAATTGTTCAATTTCACTTTATAGTTTTTAAAATCTTTCTTTTATCGATAAATCTTTATCAAACTGTTTTGAAATTTTAGGTGGACACCCACTCTTATTGAGCCAATTTTGCTCATCAATGAACTCAGCCTCTCTTTTTGCATTTAAAATTTACATGCCAAATTCAATATTCGGTCGGTGAAAATATTGAAATATTTTCATGAAATCTGTCATAAAAATATCATTAACTTATTTCTTAAGAATTTGCTTAAAAGGAGAAGATAAAAAATATTTGTTAGTTGTTATATTATTTTGTAGGTAAAATCCTTAAATGATACATAACTTTGAAAATAAATTATGGTTTTGTTTATTTCTGTTATAGTTTCATGGTCAATGGAGCAAAACAAATAAGCTGCATTGGACTGATGTGCCTTCCCATTGTGATACTGCTATCAGACCTCATGTATCAGATTCTAGTATCTCTAGTTCTGTGGTAACTCAACCAATAGTAAGTATACTTGAATTCAATTGCACTGTGTCTTTTTTAAATTATTGATATATAATGTTCAACCTTATTTTTAAGGTTCTCTGCTTCAACCTTATATTTAAGGTACTATAACTTGGAAGATTAATGTTATTTGGAATTAGCCATTCTGTGGTCAAGCCTCAGATTTAATTAGAATGTGATAATAATAATTTTCTCCAAAACCCATCAACTTACAATCAAAATAAAAAACATATCAATTTTTACAAAGGTTCTATTACTTTGTAATTACCATAATACTACAAATCAGGGTTCCAGGGTAACTCTTGGGATCCATTCGAGTCTCACAATCCTGACGCTGCGGGTTCAAATCCCGCCCAGGGCAATCTTTTATTTATTAGTAAAAGCTTGTCCCGAGCCATGGATGTTTAGAATAGGATAGCCCCTCCCTGTAGATAGCCCCTCCCTCCATAACCCTAAGTGGTTGAAAGGGAGGCTAACATTAATAATAATAATAAAATACTACAAATCTTTATATATACAAGATACATCCAGAAAGTAAGTAAACGGAAGTTTCGACTTATCTCTGCTGCAGCGCTGTGATCACAGTTCCTCTTATGTACGTAATGTGTACCATGCTCTGTATCAAGGAGAAAAAATGTGCACCATTTTGAGATCACTGTCAGCCACATACGCTTTGTTTACAATGTGGTGTTGATTGAAAATCCTGCCACTTGTGAAATGAGATCTGTGATTCATTTTATGAATGCTAATAGGAAAGTGAAACCAATTGAAATTTATTGAAAAATTTGAAGTATACAGACAAAATGGGATGAGTGATTCAATGATGAGAAGATGGGTCCGACAGTTCAATGAAGGGCATAGTGAAGTGCACGATGAAGAACGAAGTGGGCATCTTTGGTTACAGAAGAACTGATTCATGCGATAGATGACAAGATCCACGAAAACCACAAGTTTACAATTAGTGCTCTCGCTATGGAATTTCCCCAAATCTCATGATCACTAATTCATGAAATTGTTAAAGAAAAACTGAAATTTTGTAAACTTTGCTCATTTTGGGTACCAAAGATTCTTACTGAGCAACACAAAACAAAACCGATGGGTAGTGCACTTCAGTTTTTGACCCATTATATCGAAGTCGGTGAAGAATTTCTGACACAGATAGTCACAGGAGATGAAACATGGGTTTCTTACGACACCCCAGAAAGTAAGTGACAATCAATGGAATGGAGGCACACTTCATCCCCAGCTAAGGTTAAACCGAAACAAATCTTGGCACTTCGAAAAATGATGTGCACAGTGTTCCAGGACTGGAAAGGCATTTTACTCCATTGATTTCTTACCCTGTGGCCAAACAATCAAATCAGATGTTTATTGCGAGACACTTAGGAAATTGCGCCATACAATACAGAATAAGTGCCGAGTATTGCTGTGAAAAGGTGTTGTTTTTCTTCATGACAACGCACGACCTTACACTGCAAATATGGTGGAAAAAATCCTCCAGGGATTTGGCTGGGACGTGTTTGACCATCCTCCATACAGCCCTGACCTAGCTCCTAGCGACTTTCATCTGTTCTTACATCTCAAGTCTTTCCTCAACACTTGCAAAGAGCTGAAAGAAATTGTTTCCAACTGGTTGAAGACGCAGGCAAAAAACTTCTATGAAGAAGGTTTACTAACACTTGTGCCGCGCTATGACAAATGCCTGCAAAATTTCAGCAGTTATATGGAAAAGTAGTTTAAGAATTGTAGAATTTTGTGCAATAAATAATTTTTCTGTATCTGTACACTCTTTAATTTTATAACCTTACGGAACTTACTTTCTGGACAAATCTCGTATAAACTGAAGAAGGAATACTAATAGTGCCTAGCTCATTATACTTTTCAAAATCATACTTACCAGTTCCATCCTTTTTGCATGGTGTCCCTTCTGTCTTACCTAGAATCCCTCTCTCTAAGATTTTGTTACTGAACTAATCAGAGAAAGTGGACTTTACTTTCATGAATCATTGCAACATGTGTTACAATGACTGTCAATAGAAAATAAATTTTCCCCTATACCAAGAAAATCTCTTCAATTACTCTCTAATATTAATGTGTGTAACAATGTTATTATTTTTTAATAGCTTAAATCAAATAAAATTTAACAAATATTTTGTAAACTATGTACAAAATAAATATTTTGTTTTATCCTTTGTAATTTTTAGCCACCCTTCTAGAAATAAATAGTAATTATAATATTTAAATGATATTTGTTCTATATTTCCAATAATTTTTAATCACTTCTGATTTTGAAGAATTTCTCCGGTGAATTCCATTAGTAATGAATGCAAAACTCAAAAAAGTAACTGTCGCCAAGTTGTCACTGATTTATTTAGGTCACTGAGAAGTGAATTTTTTTTTCTAATTGTCTTATTCCTAATTGCACCTTATTTATATATCTTCATTAGTTAGCTTCACTTTCTTATTAATTATTGTTGGAAATTTAAGGGGGAAACTTATTTTTATTTATTTATTTTTTTTTAAACCATTTAGGCTCATGATGGAAGGGACTATCTTCAAATAAGTACCATATTCTAAACACCCTAGGTCTTGGTCAAGCTATGATTTATCAATGAAAGCTTAGCCGTTCCCCCAAAATCGGTCCATACATTACTGAATGGGACTATACTTATGTTCTCCAAAATAGTTTTCTGAGAGGTTTGTTACTGTTTCAAAATATAATTTTTATATTATTTATTAGTATTGTAGTCTTTTCATGTAAAAAAAAAAATTAAATTGACTGTTTTATCAAATTTAAGATTTCAAAGGACTGTAATGTTTTAACCCTATTTAATATTACCAATACTTAATAGTCCCTTTAGAACATCTGCTAAGCTAGTTAAATATCTTTCGACTTCTTCAAAAAAAGAAACATGTCAGTCTCCTGTGAAATTATCGTTATTTTAAGACATAATTGAAAAATGAATTTCACAGCTCCTGAAGCAGCTCATCAAATTATTTGATATTAAGGGGAAGGTGTGTGTCAGATATGATATTGTAAAGGAAGAAGGGCTCCAGGCGACCATTAATGTATATGATGAGGTTTTGCAGGAAACTGTTGAGTCCAATTTGTCTAGAAGTACTAACAAACTTGTCAGGGAGTGTGTTGTGTTGAAAGATGTTGTTGGTCACCATTTACTCTCCATAGGAAAAATGAAAAAGAGCAGTAATTAGTCCCTCATGAACTTACTTCTCAGCAATGAGCTAAGAGGTTAGACATTTTTGAAAATTTGTTGAAAAACCCTTCTGACATGAGATTTTACTGGAAGATTGTCACTCATGATGAAAAGTGGATTTATTGGCATATTTGATTAGGTGTGATAACACTGAACATCAAAGTTTTTGTTTCGGGGTTGAAATTAGCTGATTTTAATGTATTTCCACGTGTTAAAACCGAAAATGACCATAAAAATTATATATTAGCTCTTGTTTTCAAGACATAGTATCATTCTATTATATATATATTGAGTTTTCAACAAATGAAATATTTCATCACCAACAGTTGGTACACATGTTTGTTTACATAACACCCCTCTCATCAGCTGTTCATAAGTAGTAAACATAACCTTTGCGAGTTTGTCAATTGTACGCACGTGGTTGCTATTGAAATTATCGTGTGAAGTTGATTTTTAAATTAATTTAAGTGCTGATCTGAAATGCCTCGAAAGTGTGTGAATTCTGTCGATAGCTTTTGCTATATATGTGGTGAAATAACATTTAAGGCTCAGAAACGTAAAATGTCACCTATCATTAAGACTGCCTATGAACATTATTTTGGTGTAAAAGTTGGGGACCAAGATAAATCATGGGCTCCTCATATATGTTGTAATTCTTGTTCCGTCATATTGCGAGAGTGGCTGAAAAATAACAAGCGGGCAATGGCTTTTGCAGTACCTATGGTTTGGCGTGAGCCTACCAATCATACAGACGACTGTTATTTCTGCTTAACTCCTCCCATTAAGCAAGGTTTATCTATGAAGAAAAGAGGAACGGTGAAATACCCTAATCTCCCATCTGCTCTTCGGCCTGTACCACACTCAGACAATTTGCCAGTCCCTTCTCCACCCCAAAACTATGAAATTTTAGAGGAAAGTGATGAAGTCTGTTTACAAGAAGCAACCCATCCTTCTACATCCTATGACCCTGATTTTGATGTAAGCGATAGGTCTAGTGATCCGCACAGAATTAGTCAAGCAGAGTTGAGTGACCTTATAAGAGATCTTGGCTTGTCTAAGGAAAAGGCTGAGCTGTTAGGGTCAAGACTACAACAGTGGAATCTTCTAAAACATGATGTGAAAATATCTCAGTACAGACAGCTCAGTACAGGATGCTCCAGAAGTGTTTTATAAAAGACAAGCTAAACGACAGCGATCTTACAATACATCGGATTGACTTAATTGAAATTTGGTGGTACAAACCTCTTTTATTTGTCAAAACACTAAGAATAATGTTTTTTTTTATCAATTTTGTACTTAAAATATTCTAAAAGAAACATAACAATATTGTTTTTTGTACTTTCACTTTTCACGTATAGTATAACTACTCTTTAAGATTAAGTGCTGTATATCTCAAAAACCAGAGCTAATAAAAATTTTTCAATGTTATTTTCGTTTTTATCACCCCAAAATTAGTAGAAATAGACTAATTTAGTATAGGAAACATTCAAAAAATATTTTTTTGTTGTGCAGTGTAATCATAACTTATATAGAACACTTCTTATGCAAATTATTTTTCTGCTATTTTTACTGTAATTTTATCGAACTTATCTAATTGAATTTAAAAATTAATAACAGCTTTAGTTGGAAACATTAAAGTCCAAACAAATCTTCTTTATTTCTTTATTAGTCCTTTATTTTAGACTTGTTTCTATGTTTTAGAGCTTAAACAGGGAACACATTTCTTTCTCAGGTTATTTAAATACTATAAAAAGTAACACTTCTGAATTAAGGATGATAAAAAAAATTTCAAGAAGTAGAAAATCTCAAGGGAAAGGTCAATAGTGTCCATTAAATATTTTTAATTGTTGGCAATATTCTACTTATTGAAGCATTATTAGGTCTGCTTTACTATTACCAATTCACTCTTACGTTAAGAAAAGTGGCTAGGCATCATGGTACCTAACACGTGAAACTTTGACAGAAATAAAAAATTATTTTTAATTTATGCAAACTGGTTGGATTTGCTTTTGAGGTTTTATGATTTAATGTTTATAGAGTTGATTGCCAAACTAAGGTAATGGTAGTTGAGAAGTCTTCTGAAAAAAGTGGGAGAATGTTTTATTCTTGTGGATAACCTACAGATTCAAACCCAGCCAATGAAAACTCTTCTATTATATTAATTTCCTATTTGAACAATTCACCTTATGTAAAACTATTCAGATTTTACTAATATTTTTAGTACTATTAGTGTTTGATNTAATACTATCTTATATACTAACAATATTTACAATATATACATATTTACATAATATACAATTTTACGTGGTATATGTAACGGATTGGGTTACAATTTGGGGTGTAGGGGGACTAACTACCCTCTATTGGATACATGTCCAGCAACCTCAGGCTCTGGAGCTCAACCTTCCATCTCTGTGGTAGGACCGGTGGCTTTACATTACGGAAGATGTGGTTCTGACTATCTGGGAAATTGTCGTAGAAGCTAACCTTTACACCACTGGGAGGAGCTAGATAACCTATTAAATTCCCAACACACTAGTGAGAGTCTAACCTACGAGAAAGACGAATACATCGACTTATGCTCGAAGGAGCTGACATTGTCTAGCTATTTATCGACTCTTTGTTATTTACTTTTTATTTTCATTTATAAATATTAATTTAGTTGTGGTTTATTATCCCACGTAAATTTTAAACAATTAATATGAGGGAATAGAATTTTATTCATAAAATATGGAGGGTGCTGATAACCTCAGCAGTTGAGCGCCGTAAATCCCCAATAAACAAACACTAATTGTTTAAAATTTATGTGGGATAATAAACCACTACTAAATTAATATTTATAAATGAAAATAAAAAGTAAATAACGAAGAGTTGATAACTAGCTAGACAATGTCAGCTCCTTCGAGCATAAGATGATGTATTCTTGTAGTTAAAACTCTCGCTAGTGTGTTGGGAATTTAATAGGTTATCTAGCTCGTCCCGGTGGTGTAAAGGTTTACCAGCACCTCCTCCACCCCACTCCTACTCCACCTTCAAATGCCGACAAGCAGTAACAGGTCCCCCTCCTCTACACCTATTGACCATACGAGGTCAATACAGTGTTCTCCCAACCTATCTTTTTACCAGGGTTTAAAAAAAAATGTAAAGGTTAGCACAGAAAGGAGGAGGTCCAGGTTCGAGTCCTGGCTGGGACAGATAGATTTTTTATTCCATTCCCTTGCTTTAATTGATAAATGTTTAGCATTCAGCTGAAGTTACCTAAGAAGTTTTATTTCTTTTAAATTGATAATAGTTATCCCATTTTATTCATGTATTGTTTACCTTAATTAATAATTTTTTTTAGTTTGCTTTATTAATTATAATTTTTGTCAGTGTCAGGAACTGGTTTTAGTAATATGAACACTTTTAGTCATGAATGTAACATGACATAATATGTAATTTGTTTAAATCAGCAGAGAATATATTTCGGTTGTTCTTAAATAAGTAAAATCAAGAAAATGTCTGAGACTTTTTGTAACAAGTTTTGTAATTTTTTTTTCATGCTAATCAACACCATAAAAAAATCAACAGTAAAGTAATATATTCTAAGTAGAATAGAATCCATGATAATTTTAAAATAAATAAAGACTAACTGATGATGAAATGCCTTCTTTTCGGGATTACAAATATTATCCTGCCAATCATACTGTGTGCCCAAGATCTGATGGCCCCTGGGTGGGAGAAGGGGTGAGTCCAATGAAGTGAGGGAAGGCACCTTGGTATTCCAGACCTGAGAATGTTGGCTGCCCAGAGCTTATTAACTTGCCCAGCATTAGGCATATGGATTCTGTTAAAGTTTTTTAGTTTAACTCTCTGCATTGTATATAGGAATATATATATATATANTCTCACTCTAAGAACTTCACAGAACCCCTTGCTTCATAAACTTGTACTAGATTCCCTTCACCCATCACTGTTTGTAAAAATGATGATTTACACACCTTGCCTTCTAAGTAAGACTGCAAAAGTTTGATAGGCATGTCTCTTGTACTATACATTTGTGTTTTATCTACCATTAGCTTTAGCTCAAATCAGATGTTAATTATTTAATACCAATTTCTCTTATCATTTTTGTTATTCAAAAAGTCCAAAGGAAAAGAATTTTTGTTTTTGAGACTTTTATTTCAAATCATGAATTCCTATTACTATTACTCGAGATAGATACATAACCTCACTAATTTTTTTTATTTTATACATATCAATATGATTATTAAATATGTCATTTGATTATTTATGATAATTCTTAAAACAAGGAATTAGATATTTTTGTTATGCCATAATTTATGATTATATTTTCATTTATTATGGTGAAAATGAAAAAAAGAGAGAATTAAATGCTGAGGAAGCTTATTGTGTAACTGGAATCTTTAATATGCTATAGACTAAAAAAATACTGTTATGAATTATTGGCATTTTAAAGGGGAAGTTTTTGAAAGGGGTAGATTGTTTTAAAAAAAACGAGGAAAGTAAGATGTTTAACTCCCCTATAAAGAATGTGTTACTGGTTTTGCCATGCATATTTGTGTTTAAAATATTCATAATTTAGATTAAAATTAATTTAACCGATAAATATAATATGTATATACACTCACACACACACATATATACACTCTAGATAACAAGATAAAAATCAAAATATGAGACCTAGCACATTTAATTTTTAAGTTATCCAACTGCAGGTTTTGGTTTCTTTCAGATTTATTTCATACCTTTTTATGCTGTTTAAAACTGTGTATGAAAATGGGGGTTATCTGCAAACACTACTACTACGGCTAACCAAAGTAATATTTGTTAGTTTTCAATTAATATTAATCTTTTACAAATTATAGACTAGAATTAAAGCAGAGTGGTCATAATAAAAAAATTTCAAAGTATCACATAATGATTATTAATAATATTGACCTAAAACATTTAAATAAAAATTAATACTTATAAAATTACTTAAGGTTTCGATTGCTTGATTTTAAATATGAAATTAAAAGTTTTTTGCTATTGTATTTTTAGTGGAAAGAGCTAAAATATGCTAAATGTTGCCATTGGTGGCTAAATATAATTAGGATGAGTATCCATTTTCATAAAGCCAATATTTTGGCTTGTATTTTAGGTCTTCTTCAACTCTACAATTGACAAACAAAAAATAAAAGAATGTAAAGTTTTTTTGACTGTAATAACAATAATTTATTAGATTTTTTTTTGGGGACTAACTACCCTCTATTGGATACATGTCCAGCAACCTCAGGCTCTGGAGCTCAACCTTCCATCTCTGTGGTAGGACCGGTGGCTTTACATTACGGAAGATGTGGTTCTGACTATCTGGGAAATTGTCGTAGAAGCTAACCTTTACACCACTGGGAGGAGCTAGATAACCTATTAAATTCCCAACACACTANGGGGGGGGAACCCTAACCCCGAACCGATTGTTGTAACCCGTCAAGATGAATCCCAAAAATACAACTTTAAAAAAAAAAGTACTTTTAAAAATGATCTGCATCTTCAAGGCTGTTGAAATACAGTGTCATAATAATAAAATAAAAGTAAAAATGACATGAAAATGAAAATAAATTATTTACAATATTATAATACAGAATTGCCATAATTAAATTTAATGTGGTATCAAAAGTATGAATGTAGTAAACTATGTAGAAGAATTCAACAAGCAGAAAACAATTAACCACACATACCTATGAGAAGGACACCGTGGGTGGTGGAAGGATGGGGGGTAAGAGGCGGTCGGTACAAAGGAAGAGTGGCCTGTTTCAAAAGGGGCAATAAAAGGACAAAGAAGAAAGGAATGGTATTATTGTGAATAAGTAACTTTTGGAACTAGGAACAAATGTTTGACAGGTTTATTTTGAGGGAGGGCTAATGGTTTTTCAGAATGTTGAAAATGATTGAATAAGTTGAAGAAATTTGTTCTATGTCAGTTCTGTTGTTAACTGGATTGTGTTGTAAGCAAGCTTAAGGTTAGAGAAAGCTTTTCTGAGAGATTTTTTAATATTTTCAGAAATTTTTGGAATATAAGGGAGAGAACGGAAAATGAGGTCATTATTTTGGGAGAGGGGCATAGTTAGAGAAGTGGAAATAAAGAATTCTTGCAAAAGTTTTTAATGGTGTGAGTAGGAAAACCATTAGCGAGGAGGATGTCAGTTACAAGACATTCCATAGCAAAAATATTAAACGTGTAACTGACATCCTCCTCTCTAATGGATCTCCCTNCATTACATTAAGTATCTGCTTATATGTATAATCATAACTAATATAAATAAATAAAATTATAAACTTCATGGTGAAAAGTTACTCAAGTCATATAGAAATATATCTTAAATTTTGTATTAATGGATCAATCGTCTATGAATTGCCTGCATTTTAACACACCTTTTTTGTCTCTAGCCTTCAACTCCTCTGGATAATATTTTGTGCAATAGTATACTAATTTCTATGCTTTTCTCAATGAAAGCATGGAAAAGTTTTTCACTTTTCAGCATTTTTTTTTTTTAAGATTTGAAGAGAGGGGAGTTGCATACATTTTGTCATTGTACAATACTTTGAATCCCTTACGGTTGTACCGAAAAGACCATGATGCCTTACAAGTAATAAGATTGGACATTTTTAGTACCTTAAAGAGCTTTTGGTTCTTGTAACATGCCTTGCTATGTTTTTTTTTTCTTTTTCTTAGTTTCCCCTTAGCGGTCTTTCTACTAAGACCCTTTAATGATTAGCTTGATTTTCTTTGAACAATTTTCCAGAATTTCATTCATTGAGAAAATAATTTTCTCACTCTAAGAACTTCACAGAACCCCTTGCTTCATAAACTTGTACTAGATTCCCTTCACCCATCACTGTTTGTAAAAATGATGATTTACACACCTTGCCTTCTAAGTAAGACTGCAAAAGTTTGATAGGCATGTCTCTTGTACTATACATTTGTGTTTTATCTACCATTAGCTTTAGCTCAAATCAGATGTTAATTATTTAATACCAATTTCTCTTATCATTTTTGTTATTCAAAAAGTCCAAAGGAAAAGAATTTTTGTTTTTGAGACTTTTATTTCAAATCATGAATTCCTATTACTATTACTCGAGATAGATACATAACCTCACTAATTTTTTTTATTTTATACATATCAATATGATTATTAAATATGTCATTTGATTATTTATGATAATTCTTAAAACAAGGAATTAGATATTTTTGTTATGCCATAATTTATGATTATATTTTCATTTATTATGGTGAAAATGAAAAAAAGAGAGAATTAAATGCTGAGGAAGCTTATTGTGTAACTGGAATCTTTAATATGCTATAGACTAAAAAAATACTGTTATGAATTATTGGCATTTTAAAGGGGAAGTTTTTGAAAGGGGTAGATTGTTTTAAAAAAAACGAGGAAAGTAAGATGTTTAACTCCCCTATAAAGAATGTGTTACTGGTTTTGCCATGCATATTTGTGTTTAAAATATTCATAATTTAGATTAAAATTAATTTAATTTAATTTTAGATCAAAATTTATACTCCCAGTAGAGTGTGGGGAATATAATGAATCATCTGGCTAGCCTCGGTGGTGTAATTTCACCACCACCATGGTAAACATGCCAGCCCGGCTATAATGCTATCTCCTCTCACAATCTCTCCACTCTAAGTCCGTCCTCTCCCACCTATTGGCCCACCGATGTAAACCGTCTTCCTGATATTCTAGATTTTTTCATATGTAAAAATATTAAATGAACTTTCCTCTGACCACAACCCTGTCCTCCTTACACTGTCTCGCACACCTATTCCTAGACAATTGCCACCAACCTTAATAAGTGGTCCCATTGACTGGCCACTTTTTAGAACTCTCTAGAAGAGTCATTTGACCTCGGAATCTCCTTAAAAACCTCTGAAGAGCTGGATGATGCTGTCCAGTTCTTTGCTATAAAGATTCAACAATGTCTTTGGAAGGCTAACTTAAAACCCACCAGCACCTGCTACTCTGTAAATTCAGCTGAACCCCTCCCTAATTACTTTAAAAAAAAACTAAGCGTCAAACTCGAGCTCAGTTCCAGAGGTACAGACATCCCTCAGATCGTAGGGAGTTCAACCAGCTATCTCGTCTCATAAAGCAAAAACTAGGTGCTTTACGAAATAAGGCATTTAATGCCTACCTGTTTAGCCTCCCAAAAGGAGACAAATCCCTCTGGACTGCTACTCACAGGATTCTGAAGTATCATGAACCTTTTGCCCCCTTACGTCAAGAAGATGGTTCCTGGGCCTCTTCCGACAAAGACAAGGCCCAAATGTTTGCCCAGCATCTAAAGCAAACATTCACTCCTCATCCAGATCCCGATAACTTGTTCAATTACGCGGAGGGTCTGGCAAGGATCAGATTACTCTGAACACTACACTGTGAAAGCTGATGTTCTACAGGGCAGTGTGCTTGGACCCATCCTTTTTATCCTTTATACTGCAGACATCCCTACTCACCCTAATACTCTTTTAGCCCTCTTTGCAGATGACAAAGCGATCCTCTCCTCCCACCCTGATTCCACAACGGCTTCTATTATTTTACAAAACCACCTTGATGCTATTCAGCAGTGGTGCAGTAAATAGAGAATTAAAATTAATGAGTGTAAATGTGTACAAGTAAATTTTCAACTAAGAAAAGATTCTCCTGATAATGTTACGTAAAAAATCCCTATACCTCTCTCTGATTCAGTCCGTTACCTTGGGTTCCACCTTGACTCACGACTCAATTGGAATGAACCTACTAAAATCAAACGACAAGAACTCAACAGACGCCACGGACTCTTATGCAGCCTTATAAATAGGCGCTCGCAGCTCACATTAGAAAATAAACTGACCATCTACAAGACCATAATACGACCAATCTGGACCTACGGTGCAGAACTGTGGGGTGCCGCTAAGCCTTCCAATATCCAACGAATACAATCCTTTCAGTCCAAAATTCTTAGAATAATTGCTAACGCTCCATATTATGTGTCCAACTCTACCCTTCATCACGACTTTAATATTCCTTTTGTCAAAGACCTTATCTCCACCCGCTTCAAACTCTTCCATAGTAAACTCCAATTTCATCCCAATCCATTTGCCCAATCCCT
>KZ806973.1:826861-837304 GCA_000696205.2 Oncopeltus fasciatus
TTTTTTTTTTGTTTGATTGTTTGTTTACAGCACAATAAACTTTTTAGTTATGATTTAGCTTCTGCAGACTCTCTCATTTGTTTTTATGCTTAATGCTAGCTGAGAGAGATCATAATCTATTTCAGCTTAAATTTTTTTTATTTTTTTTTTGTGTTTGTTTGTAATGCAGCTCTGAAGAAGGCCTGAAGAAGGCTGAAACATTGGTTCAAAAATAAACTGATTAAAAACATTATTTTATCACTGTTATATTTCTGACACTAATGTTACCCTTTTGTCACAAAATGACACCCTTTCCATTGGGTTCTTAACGATCGACTAATCTCCAATACATATAGTATCTTTATTATTGTTAATTATACAGACATGTTTTTTTCATTTGTTTTTTAGGCCATGCATTCTGATATTTATTGTAGATTATTATTATAATTATTTTTTATACAATATAAAAAGAAGTTTTTAACTAATAATCTTTACTGAACTAAATAAAAATCTGTTCTTCCGCTTATTTTTTATAAGTTTTATTATATTTTACTTATTGTAATTTTAGGAATCATCAATACCAGAGGCTCATTTTGATTGGGTCACCAGTGGCTTAGTGAATCCTCTTCAGCGTAAGTTTAATTTTTCACATACAGTAGTCCCTCGTTAACCTGAACTTGGTTAACGAAGTAAAAGGGAAGCTACGGTTATGGGATCATGAATTTTCTTAAAAAATGCTTTGGTGATACAAGGTTACATCTGATCAAATCTACCCACTTCAAGCAAAAATCAGAATAAGCTATTGTCAATTTTGTACAATTTTTTCTTTTACAAAGTCAAAACATTTCCCCCCAAAAAATTTAGTATATTAAGAAAACGCCTAGTACAGTGGTACTTATATAGGAATGGGCTGATTTTTGGCAAGTTAAGTTAGAGGGATCAACAATGGGTCTGTTGTCAAAAAATGTGGAAAGGATTTGGAGTTTAAAAGAAAAAAACTGAAGAATATGGTGTGGAGGGAAAGGTGGATCACTGTTTTCTTATTTGTTCAGTGCATCGAATAACGTATTAATAACCATAAATAATAAGTCTTTGAAAATGATGAAATAGTAAGAGAGTATTATGCTGGATAAATTAGTCAAGGTTACGGCCAGGATCAGAAAAATAAAATACTCCAAAATTATTGGGTAATTATTTTATTGTTTTGGACATTTCGACTTAACTTCTAAGTCACCATCAGGGCTGAAATACAATGCACAGTATTACACTTATAGAATTATAACTTGGAAGTTATGTTATATGACAGAAAAAGATTTACAGATTAAACTAAAAATTTTAATTAGCTTCCAAGCTATAATTCTATAACTGTAATAGTGTGCATTGTATTTCAACCCTGATGATGACTTACAAGTTAGGAAACCCTGACTACTTTCTCAAGCATAATACTTGACGGCGTACAAACATCCACTAAGAGATTATTGTACAAATTTGGAATAGAGGAACTGCAGAACATATATATGCACTCAAAGATTCATTAAGAAATAAGAAAGAAGGAGAGTGCTAAGTAGTCAAAACCAGCATGAATAAGGGTATATGAACACAATCATTTTGATCCTCGTGTCACACAGGAAGGACTTAAAAATAAAATTTTCATTTGGGTTATCATTTAAGGTTTATTTTATTTTATTTTTTAAAATATTTTATGTTTACTATTTTTAGTTAACATTTTTAAGAAATGAGGATTTTTTGAAATTACTAATTTAATCAATGGAAATACTAATAATGGAACATAATGACATTTTTAAATTAAAATAAAATATAAAAACCCCACTTTAATATTTTATTTTTTGAAGGGCTTATTAAACTCTATTTGGACAGTTTTTTCACAAGCACACACACACACACACATATATTTAGATATGTGTGTGTACACACACACACACACAAAGACACACACGCGAGCAGAAATCTAAACACTTGCAGCTGATATATATATATATATTTAGGAAAGAAGATTTATATTCAGGCCTATACCGTGACATAGTTTTTGAAAAACCAAAAATACCCTAAAAGAGAAAAAAAGAATGAGGAGAGTAAGGAAGTACTAGGTACTTTATGTGGGATAATATACCACAACAAAATTAATATTTATTAATTATTTATTGTTTTTCTTTTTTATGCATGGTCATTTTGGGTTTTATAGCTTCAGCATAATGATTTGAATACTTTTTATAAATATTCTAAGCATGTTTAAATAATGCTAGAAATAATTTTTAATTGAATGATCGATTTTCAGATATATTAGTATCATTTGATATTTACAATTTTTCTCTGATATTTGCCAAGAATTCTTCACATGTCCTGGCCTTCACCATTCTCAGACCTGGATAATCATATAGTGGGGATATATTTGTGACTTTTTTATATTGTTTAGATGAGCCTCTGTTTGTAATTCCTAATAAAGTGTCATTTATTTCATTTTGAGTGAGCTCACTCAAAAGCATTGTGCAGGTTGGCTCTGAGTGGGTTCTCTTTATTTTATCAGAGTGGCTTAGTAATATTTGTGATTACTTGGATTGTGGCTTGATAGCATCTATCCTTAAGATACTGGACATATCACTGTATCTTCTTCATAAAAATTATTGAATACTTTTGCTGACTATTTTATGGCCAACACCATCTAGAAAAGAAAAAAAAAATTTTCGTGAAGTACAATTTGTTTTATAATTAAAAGTTCTATTTGCCTCAATGTAAAAAAAATTGCAAAATGCAGACAATAAGTAACATAAATAATGAACAGATATTATGAATTATATAATTCGTTTTTAGATCTAAAAAAAAAAAAAAAAAATCATAATGGTCAAAATTCTTATCACAATTACATGTGTGTTGATACAGGTCTTATAGCTTTATTTAACCTTTGGAAGAAGTGGATGATCATTGAAACTTGGAGAAAAACCAAATATGTAAATTCATGATGGAGTTAGCAAAAAAGCAAAATTAGACTAAAGTAACCTTACTGCTTTGAATAAATTATATATTTTTTAAATTTAAATTCTATGACACCAAGCAATATATGTTAATTAAGACTTGCATACCTAATTTCATGACTGAAACTTTCATAGGTAAGAATATTAATAATAACCTTGGGAACTGAGGATTAGTTAACTGTCGGTAGATATGAATAAATGTCGTGGAAGCTTATTTGGTTTACACATTAATTTCGTTTTGTCTGTGAAATTAACCTATCCATAGCAGTTTGTATAGTAGTATAGTACAGTTTGTATAGTATTCATCCTTATCAAACTGATCTTTACTGGAGGAATTCTGTAGAGCCCTCTCCAGCTCTATCAGTATTCCTTAGTTGCTTTCTGACATTCCATTGTTTATGAAAATCCCTTTTAGGATGAAGAATCCCCCCATTTAGTTCTGGGTCAACCTTCATCCCTACCCTTCTACTTATACTCTGTAGGTTTGATAGCGATTCTGCTGTGTTTCATAGGCCAAAGGTGTCCTACTCTATTGTCTTGTTAGCTCGTTTAGCACCAAGGTTTGACCTAATTGTGGTGTTCTCCTCTTGGTTTCTTCTTGATTTCTACTCAAATTTTCATAGAAATCTCATTTTTAATGTCTATTTTCTTGATTTATGCTTTTTGTTTGGGTCCATGATCTGAAGAGTACGTCAGACTGAGTAGATACATTTATCTAAATTTAGCCCCTTTTGTATTCTTGTCCACCTCCAGTCTGTCATTCTCTGAGATGACAAGAATTTCATCTGGAAATGCAATTACTGTAAGGTTCATTGGTTTCAGATTGGAATATCCTAAGGTGAATTCATTCCCTCCAAATAGCTGAATCCATTACTAAAATAAATTTAGTGGAATCAAGCCTTTGTGATCATTCCTATCATCCTTCATGATTTCCATTTCTTGTGCAGTACAGTTCATAAATATTATAATGTTCCTTGTTCTATTGTTCAAACTTTCAACTGTCAGTATATGCCCTTGATCTATTCCTTATTATTTCAAACCCTTGGAAATATCTGTCATCCCTATCTAGTCAAGCTTTTGTGAGGTCAACTAATCCCACTGTTCCTTTTCTTTTTCTATTACTTTTTCAATGACTGTCTTATAGCTAAAATAAGGTCTGGGAACAAGGATTTTCCCAAAAGCCATGTTTGATTTTTTTTTTTTTTTTTTTCTAGAATTCAGAATATTTATTACTCAGGATACATTGGATAGATTTATCTTAGTTGTTATTGCAGTCTCTGTTATTTCTCTCATATCCCTGTGAGTTTCTTAAAGACGGATGAAAACTGCTTATTCCCCTTCTTTTGGTGTTTTTTTGTTTACACTACCATGTTTGAACCATCAAAAGGTGTTGCATATTTTCTTTTCCTTTGGATTTCATGTATTTCAGCAGTTCTAGAGTTATTTCATCACTAGCTGCAGGTTTTCCTTATTGCATACTCTGCAGCATTTCCTCTAGTTAATCTGTATCTATATGATCATGCTCCTCCCAGCAAAATATTGGGGAGGTTGTCCATTCCCTTCCAGCAACAACACAAATCATCCCCTCCACATTTCTATTATTTGTTGATTCTAGCTGAATATATTTACTTCCTTGTCTTTGACAAGCTTCAAGGTTGGTGACTTCTCTTTACTTAATCTCTTGAGTATATGGTTAAATAACTCTTGATTTATCCATCCAGGTTTTCCTACTGGCATCTATTAATCTCAATTTTTCCTCTTATGGTGCTCTAAGTTCTCCTGTGTATTATATTTAAAGTATTCTTCCAAAGAGTTTTTTTCTCTACAATTTTTTTTTTTTTTTTTTTTTAATCTCACTATTCTACTTTACTGGAATCCTATTATTATTTTCCCCTCAATCCAAAATTACAATAACAATTATTCTTTTCTTTAATTAGAGCCAAAATATTCAATGCCATCCGAGTGCTCAAGTCTCTGGCCATTCTTCCAATTTTTTTCTGGTAGTAGATAGCATGTGGTCCTCATTTTTTAATCTATGGGCTTTTATTACTTCTGGCCCTATGTTTCCGGCACTCATACTCATTATTTTCTCTCCCTTCCTTACCAAATCCCTCTTTTAGGGATGTTATTGTATTTAACATTATCAGGAGAATCTCTTCTTAGTTGAAAATTTACCTGTACGCATTTGGACTCATTATTTTAATTCTCCATTTGCGGCAACACTGCTGAATAGCATCAAGGTGGTTTTGTAGAATGTTAGAAGCGGTTTTGGAATCAGGATGGGAGGAGAGGATCGCTTTGTCATCTGCAAAGAGGGCTAAAAGAGTATTAGGATGATTAGGGATGTCTGCGGTATAAAGGATGGGTCCAAGCACACTGCCCTGTGGAACATCAGCTTTCACAGTGTAGTGTTCAGAGTAATCTGATCCTTGCCAGACCCTAAAGAAAAGGTTAGAAAGAAAATATTTGAGGATTAGGTAGATGGTACTTAGAAATATGGACTTCAGCTTATATAATAGACCAGTATGCCATACCCGGTCAAATGCTTGAGTGACATCTAAGAATGCACCAGGACAAAATTCTTTTCGCTCGAGGGAAGAGGAAATAAAGTCTACAATGGGAAACACCTGCTGGACAGTAGAATGATGGGATCAGAAGCCGAACTGATGATTAGGAAGAATATTTAAGAAAGTTATTATAGGTATTATTTGTTTTAAAAGAACTTTCTCAAATACCTTGGATAGTAAAGGAAGAAGGCTAATTGGTTGATACGAGGGCGGGTCAATAAGTGCGTGATATTTTTAAATGAAACAAAGGTTTTTTGATAAAAAGTAATTTTATTTTTCAACATAGTCTCCTTTGAGCTCTATACACTTCGTCCAACGTTTCTCCAATTTTTTTATCCCTTCCAAAAAATAAGATTTCTCGAGCTCCTAAATGTATTTGTTTGTGAGATGATTTCATCGTTGGAATATAATCTCTTTCCGCCAAGCCATTTCTTAAGGTTCGAAAACAAGAAATAGTCACTCGGGGCTAAATCCGGAGAATACGGTGGATGAGGGAGCAATTCATAGAGTAATTCTTGAAATTTTGCCATGGAAACAACACACGTATGGACTCTTGCATTGTCTTGATGGAAAAGAACTTTTTTCTTGGCCAAATGTGGTCGTTTTTTCTTTAAATCCTCATTATATCGGTCCAATAAGTTGGTATAATATTTGCCATTGATTGTTCTTCCCTTCTGAAGGTAATCTATGTGGATTACACCGCGTGCATTCCAGAAAACAGTAGCCATGACTTTATTGGCTGACAAACCCACTTTGGCCTTCTTCGGCGCTGATTCACCTGGCAAAACCCACTGTTTTGACTGCTGCTTGGTCTCTGGCGTGTTGTGGTGTATCCATGTTTCGTCCACTGTTACAAATCGGCGCAAAAACTCGTCCTTGTTGCGGTTGAAAAACGCCAAACATTCGATCGAAGTTGTCACACGATTGCGTTTATGGTCGATTGTTAGCAAACGCCGACACCCATCTTGCGGATAGCTTTTTTAGACCCAACTGATCATTCAAAATCGAAACCACTGACCCATGTGATATGCCTATGGCTTCCACAATCTCCCGCACTTTCAATCTCCGATCCGCCAACACCATATCGTGAATTTTTTCAATTGTTTCGGGTGTAGCGACTTCTACTGGTCGTCCAGAATGTTCGGCATCGATCGTGCTTGTACGGCCACAACGAAATTCTGTAAACCACATTTTTACCATTGATATCGATGGTGCAGAGTCCCCATAGTATTTATCAAGCTTAGCCTTTGTTTCAGTGATGGTTTTTTTCCGCAAAAAATAATGCTTGATGAGCACACGAAATTCACTTTTCTCCATTTTCTTCACAATTCACGAAGTTGTTTGTCTTTAAAGACTGTCAAACACAAACTAAAAGACCCAGCGTGTTCAAACTTTTACAGGAGTCTGCTGATAGATGCTTGTTGACAGGAGCAGTGTTGCCAACCTAATTATAAGGCGGGAAATTCAAAAAGTCACGCACCTAATGACCCACCCTCCTAGAATAATGTGTTAGAAGAAGGTTTACTGGGTTTGGGACATAAGATTATTTCAGAAAATTTTCAGAGAAGTGGAAAATGGGTGGTTCGAAAGACACAATTATAGAGGTAAGTGAGGAAAACAATTGATTTTTGGGGTAGGTTTCAAAGTATTAGCCCACTGATAAGGTCATAGCTGGGTGCTTTGCGCTTAGGCAGATGGTTAATAATGTACTTGACCTCAGAAGGTGTCACTGCCTTAATCGGTAAGGACATTGGTAATGGTATATCAAGTGACTCCTCAACCTCCACGTTATCTTTGTCTGAAGAGGCTCAGGAACCATATTTTCGACACAAGGGGACAGAACATTTATGATATTTTAGAATCCCGTGAGTTGCAGTTCAGAGAGATTTGTCTGCTTCTGAGAGGCTAGACAGGTAGGCATTAAATATCTTACTTCACGAAGCACCTAGTTTTTGTTTTATGAGATGGGATAGCTGGTTGAACTCCCTATGATCTGAGGGATGCCTGTTGCTCTGGAACAAGACTCGAGCTTGACGTTTAGTCAGTATGAGGTTTTTAATAAAATCAGGGAGGGGCTCAGCTGAATTTACTGTGTACCGAATGCTGGCAGTTTTTAAGTTTTCCTTCCAAAGACATTGCTGAATCTTAAGAGTAAAGAACAGGACACCATCATCCAGCTCTTCAGAGGTTTTTAAGGAGATTCCGAGGTCAAGTGATTCTTCTAGGAGAGTTCTAAAAAGTGGCCAGTCAATGGTACCACTTATTAAGGATGGTGGCAATTTTCAAGAGATAGGTGTGAGAGACAGTGTAAGGAGGACAGGGTTGTTGTCAGTGGAAAGTTCATTTAATGATTTTACAGAGTGATGGTAGAGAATAAGATTTTTACATATGAAAAAATCTAGGATATCAGGAAGACGGTTTACATCAGTGGGCCAATAGGTAGGAGAGGATGGACCTAGAGTGGAAAGATTGTGAGAGGAGATAGCATTATACAGAGCATGGCCAAGGGAGTTGGTCGTTCTTGTGCCCCACTGCAGATGTTTCGCATTATACTCTCGGCCAGAGAGGAAACGGGAATCTAAGGATTTAAACTACTCTTGGAATTGGCCTGAGGGCAATATACCACAGATAAGGTAATTGGAGAAGTGGAAGTATTGATGGACAATGAAGTGAATTGGTGCGAGTCTGTAGGAGTAGAAGGTATTAAATGATGAGTATAGGAAGTGCGAATAAGGAGCGCAGTTCCACCATGAGCTCGTCCGTCTGGGTGAAAGCTCGTTCGGTAAGTTGAATAGCCTGGTATGTTGAATTTTTTTATTTTTTGTTAATCGTGTTTCAGTAAGTAAGAGTACATCTATACTTTTGTCTTCTAGTGTTAGTTTGATTTCGTTTGTATGTGTTTGAATGTTGTTAGCACTCCAGAGGAGGACAGAAAAGGATCTAGGAGAGGAGGAGTTCATTTACTGCCAGACGAGGAAGTCATATTAGAGACTACCATTGTCAATAGATTTAGGAGAGGAGTGAAGGTGCGAAGAAGAAGTGAGGGTACCAAATTCGAAGAAAAAGGAGTGGAGCATGGATTGGAGATCATTCGATATTGATGGTGGAGGAACATGGGAGATGGCAGGTCGCTCTTCCCTGGGAGGCTGGCATTGAGGAAGAGGTTCTTCTTGTCTGGGCTTGTAGGTCGCCTTTGCATAAGAATAACCTGAGTCCACTTTTCTGGTTGGGGGTGGTGAGGGCCTTCGAGCTACAGGTGCTGAGTCCTGCTGACTGGTGGGCTGGATCCGCTGCTTCAAATCTTTGTAGACCTGGCAGCCTTTAATATTGGCAGGATGGTTTTTCTGACAAAGGGCTCAGACAGCAGGTGTACTGCCAGACTTCTGACACTCCCCTGTGTCCCTCCACATTTGACACATCGGGCACCATACTCACAGTATCTTTTAGTGTGACCGTATTTCTGGTATTTTTGGCACTAAACTATGTCTCTTCGAGGGGTTGTGTGGTGGAGATGACGAATGACGACCCTGACTGCACGCTCTTCTTTCAGTTGGTAAGTGTGATGCTCGGCATTTATCTCTTTTAGATAGATAGGTGTCAAGGCTATCTGGCATTATTTTATTGTCATGCTGATGGTTGACACAAGTGTATCTCCCGCGGCGGACTCGCTCATCGAGTTGAATGCTCATTAAGCGAAAATTTGGCACATTTCTGACAAAAATGGGAAGTGGTTAGGGTATACGTTTGGTAGTGGTTTCCATCTCCTCTCCAATAATGTTTTGAAGAGGCTGAAAAGGATTGAAAGTTATGAACGGTGATAGATTTTCATTCCTATCTGTCATTTCGTTGGCGAGGGGTGTTTTGGTCACTCCTTGAGAGGTGCTAGGGCATGGTTGTAGTTGGTCTCTCTCAAGGGAGTGCTACTGACAGAATGCTGCCTCTTATCTTTTGGAGGGGTCGTGGGTGCACCACGATGCTTCCCTTTTCATTCTCCAATAGCAATCACCTGATGATAATGATTACCTCCCATAATTTATTCATTAATTTATAAATGGTAGGGGGGAAGAAGTAAAGTGGCCGAGTATCGAACCTGTAACGCTGATTTAGAAGTCACCCAGCAGGCTGAGTGATAAGGGAGGCTATGAGAGCCTAGGGCGGTGAGGTGGGGGGCCGGACCGGTCTTCCCCTGTCGTCCCCAGTGCTCCTTAGCAATTACAAAAATAGTTTGCTTTACTGACTGTTTTTGGGGTGATCCTCAGGACGTGTCAAGCTGAAATTGCCCTCACATGTCACTGACACTTAACTGCAAATATGTGTAGAGTTTGTGATCTCAGTTCTTCCTACAACCCCTATAATATAGTTGGAAAGATGGATATAATAAGCGATATAAAGGTGTGTACTAATCACTGGCTACACTGCTACTTCTGAATACTATTAAAGAACTCTTTCTATATTGCAGTTACAATATTGTTTTGTTTTTAGCCTACAAAGATAATCTTCAGGAAGTTTTCTTCTCCTATTCTACCATGTCAATTGTCACCAACCTATCATTTATATATTTTCATCCTTTGAGCATTGTATTCATCAAATATTCCCTTAACATAAACTATGCTTCTACTCTGGCTATCCTGTTTCCCTGAATGGAGCATGAAATCAATACAGATTTGTTTATTGTCAAAAGAAATATTTAGTAGTTACACAGTGGAATAACTATTAGGAGTGAAGGTTTACTTGTGCCACACATTTTAATTAAATGCCTAGATTTGTTTTTTAAATGAAATTTGGCATATTGTTTAAATGTAAATGAAAGGGTGAGTTTGTTTCTGGAGGGAAGTTGAATTAGAGATTATATGAAATGTCAAGCGAGGGGATAGTTTTTTTTAATTATTTTATTTATTATTATTATT
>KZ806973.1:910888-921872 GCA_000696205.2 Oncopeltus fasciatus
CAATAATTTTTTTAAAAGGTTGTTTCTGCATGTTTTTAAATTCTCTTACATAGCTTTCTACATTCATACTTTTGATATCACATTAAATTATGGCAATTATATATTATAATATTGTCAATTATTATTGTATTCTCATGACATTGTATTTCTACAGCCCTGAAGATGGTTTACAATGCAAGCCGAAACGTTGGCTGATAATCTTTTAAAAAAGTACACTTTTGTTAAATTTGAATTTTTTTTTTGGATCTACCTTGACCGAACCCTAACTAAAATCATATAATAATGGCAATATTTCACCAGCACGTACTGTTAGAGGTCTAGTACGAATTCTCATATCTTGAAATAAATTTTTAATTACCTCCTATTTATCAAAGTGGGGAGTGAGGAAATGTTCTCTTTTAGCTCTAATACTAGCAACAAAATTGAGAGTAACCAATTCTCACCTTAGATCAGGGGGAAGATGTCCTGATTAAACGTATATTGATACAGTTGGGCTTGTCCGAAAAGTACCTATCGCTAAGCGAAGGCCAAGATTATAAAGCCTTTCCAACTGAAGCAACCAAATTCGTCTCGATGATCCATAAACAGGGAATCCATAATCAAGTCTTGACACAATAAGTTCATCAAATATTCGGAGGAGCATTTTTCTTTGCGCCCCCCATTTGAGCCTTGACAGACATTTTATCATTTTTAACGCATTGCTGCACTTAGTTATCAAGTATTGAATGTGAAAGTATTATCAAGTTTTGGAGAAATATTGGCAGACGTCCTTGAAATCCCCAGGATTCTAGTTGACAGAGGATACCGTGTCTCCAGGTTCGGTCGTAGGCTTGTTTTAAATAAAAAAACACAGCAGTCGGTAGCGAAAAGCATTCTGAATAACACTTTCCACAGCCGCTAGTTGGTCAATGCAAGAGTATCCACTTCTGAAACCAGCTTGATTTGGAAATAGGAGCTTTTCTTTTTCTAATATGTGTATCAACACATAATGTATCATATTTTCATCATTATATAGATACGACAGCTGCTTGGTTCGTGTGGGTCCTTTCCTGGTTTCAACATTGGTTTTATCAATGGCTCTTTCCATTCATCCGGGTAGATTTCCAATTTCCACAAGTGATTATACACTTGTAGTAACTTTGTTTTTCCTGATATCGGGAGGTGAATCATAAGGTCATAGGGAATTTGTCCCCGGTGCCGACGACCGCTTAACTCATTTAAGTGACCTGTCCAATTCTTCCATCTTGAATAGCTGGTTTTATTCAAAATCTCTTCTCTCCTTCATTTCAAAATATAGCGGAGTATTTTCAGTAGTATTTTTGATATTTTTAAAGTATTCACATTATGAATCAGAACTGAAAACTGACTGATAGTAGTCTGCAAACATTTCTACTACTACCTTGGGGTCAGTAGCGCTTTTGTCACCTTGTTTTAACAGTGGAATCTGATTTACAATATTTCTGCCACACATTGCTTTAACTTTCCTCTATACTTCTTTTGATGATGCATTTTTTTATATTGTTGAGACATAATTCTCCCATGGTTTGGTTTTAGCATATATTTTTGCCCTTCTTTCCTTCCGCCTTCTTTTTATTCTTGTTAGTTACCCAGCAATCTTCATTCCACCAAGGTACTGGATTTCTGCCCAATGCTTCTCATTGGGATGGCTAATATTGCGGCTTCATTAATAGAATCTTTAAGTTCTTTGAGATTGTTTTGTATATTAGAATGGAAGTCGGGAGCTTTGAAGTTTTCTCTGTATAGAAGCCAATTAGCTCGATCTTTCCTCCATCTAGGTACACTCTTGAATTCGTAATTCAAGTTTGTATGCCTCATTATTATGGTCTGACCCGTGTAAGTCTTCCAACACAGACCAGTGAAACTGTGGTGCTACAGGTTTTGAAACTTCACTGAGGTCAATAGCACTAAACTTGCCACTTTGGACAGTGAAGTTAGTTGGGCTTCCGTCATTCAACAGAAATAGGTCATTTTCTTCCAGGAATGAGATTAACTCTCTGCCTTTGCTGGAGGTGCTCGTGTAGCCCCAGGATCTGTGATGGGCGTTGAAATCACCTAAAATGAAGTAGGACCGAGACAGTTTACTTATCAGGCCTCGAATGCCAATAATATTGTATCTTTCATATGGGAGATATAGACAGCAGGCTTTTATTTCTAGAGGTACTCTTATTCTAGGAGCTATTGCCTGCAATCTGGGGTTCTTTATGTAAGCGTGTGTAACCAATAATATTTTGGCAATTTCCTTTGCGAAACTTCGTTTTTTGTATAGCAATAACTATTGATTGATATTTATTTACAAAGTATCGGGCTTCATCGCTTCGTCGCGATAATCCTCATACGTTCCACTGTAAGAAGGCATTATTGTTGACCATCTAACTTATCTGCTTGACTTACAATGGTCTTGTTTTTCAATGATGCATAGGATTTTAACTCTCATACCTTATATTCTCCGTCTTCATTGGTTTCTGTACACCATCTTCCGTTGGCGAGCGCTTTCGGACATTGTCCATCTTCTGGCCGAATACATACGTTCACTGTCACGGTCCGTATTCAACAGTTGAACAGTTGAATACGGACCGTGACAGTGAACGTATGTATTCGGCCAGAAGATGGACAATGTCCGAAAGCGCTCGCCAACGGGAGATGGTGTACAGAAACCAATGAAGACGGAGAATATAATGTATGAGAGTTCTATATTCATTGGTGGTAGAAATAATAATAACCCTTTAGATTATTTACATAGGATTTTACTTCAGTCCGTCCTCTTTTCTTCTTGCGTGTTTCAGGGATACCATCTTCCTTTTTCGTTATCTGTGTAAGTTATTTCCACGTTCTCAGGTACCCCTGATGAGCCCATGGTAAATTATGAGCCGGACGGCGGTGACTTCGACGATTTAATTATATTCTCTGTTTTAGGGGATGTTTGTGAGGTAGGAGGCGAGGATTGTGTTGTAGGTGTGGTGAGGGGTGGTGGTTGGAGTTTAGGAATTTCTGGTAAGGATTGGGGGGTAGGTAAAGGTTGGGTTTCAGGGGCGGGAATTGATAAAGGAGGTGACGGAAGTCATTTTTGTTTCAATAATTTTTATTGTACTATTTTGTTGGTTTTGTTCTCAAAACTAACTTCTTTTCTCATTGTATCAGCTATATTAGCATACGATTCACGCCCGGCGTATGAAGTGGAGGTGACCAGGCCATACGCCTGTCGGTAGGTCATATCCTTATTTTTAGATCGGATAATTTGTATTTCCTTTTCCCTTTTTAAAACCTGACATTCTTTTGATCTTGCGTCATGATCTAATCCGCAGTTAGGACATTTCTTTGGTTTTGGGCAAGGATGGGAATCATGCCTTGGGAAACCGAAAAAACACGTATCAACAGCCTGCGTACACCTCTTTGATGTATGTCCAAACTTTTGGCATTTGAAGCATCTCAGTGGAGGGGGATAATATGGACGAACTCTTAGACTATGATACGCGGCATTTTCATTTTCGGGAAGTTCAGGGCGATTGAAGGTCAGAAGGAACGTTCCGGTTTGAAGTAATTTTTCTCCTTCCCTTCTCATAAACCGCTTAACTCCTATAACACCTTGACTTTCCATTCCATCTTTAATTTCCTCATCTGTTGAATAAACCAGGTCAGTGCAAGTAATAACTCCTCTCGAAGAATTTAGGAACTTATGTTCTTCAATTTTTACATTAAATCCACATAAAGAATTACAAGTGCGTGCACTGTCTGACTGTGCCTTTGTTACACGCTCGATAAGAAGTGAACCAGACGTCAGTTTCCTAATGGATTAAATAAATTAATAAAATAAAAATAAATAAATTAATTAATTAAATGAAGAACTGGTATACATTTTTAAACTGATCAAACTTAAATTNTACTCCTAAATCACTATTTACAATTATTTTTTTAAATTATTATTAGGAGGTGTTGGCAATGAGGAGGTCTCGCGGCCATTTCCTATTAAGGCGACGTGGTGGGTTATTAGGATGGGTAATACTAGATAGAGTTTGGGCTAAAGGATTGGGATGCATGGAAAGGTCAAAGTGGAATTTATTAGAACGGGTTGTAATAACGTCTTTTACAAAAGGGATTTCAAGGTCATTGTGGAGTAAGGAGTTGGCAACGTAATAGGGTGTATTATTTCTGTATTAAAATTTAATAAGTGTAAATGTTAAAGTTTTAGAAAATGAACCACTTCTTTATAAAACAATTTTTAAATTCAATTAACGATCTGTTGATTTTTTTTAAATTTTCTTAACTATTATTTAAAGGTTTCCTTTATTTTTGGCTTTTAATTTCAAAGAAACTATCACTAATAAAAACGTATTTCTAATGCAACTGAAGAAATTATTATATTTTTCACAATACAAACGTTATAAGTTTATATATGGTTTATGTGTAAGATAGCTATTATGGAGTTCTGGCCTCTTAATAACTGACAGGACACTTATTGCTTGGAATGATTTTGCAAAGAAAATATTCTGTGAAACCAGAAAAGATCTTGTTCATGCAACTGAGCTAATTCACTCTGTCAGTTTTAAGTGACGCACCAAACTGATAGTAATGGGTGGTCTTCCAACAAATAGCACATAGAAATTGGTATCCACTAAATTTCATCTTGCATTCCTCAAGTAAATCACAAAAAACAATTTCATTTAGGGGAAAGAATTTTTGGTGGTATAAAAGGCCATTAAATACTTACAGTCGTTGCTGGAGGGTAGAGAGATCAGCATTATCACTATCGACGCTTTCTCTCTCTCAGAAACCCAAATCGGCAAGTTGTTCTCACTCAGTCCGTTGGCTCTCCTACATTAGTCAATTCACCACAGAAGTAATTTTTAAATCCGGGAAGGAGAACGCGGTAGCCGACTCTCACTCGAGTGTAGGAGAACTACGGATAATCTATTTGTCCCATCAAGAGCAGAGAAAAAATACTCAGTTGTTTCTAAACTTAAGAATCAAGTCATAATACACTTTGATACGGTTTAGATTCTTGGAACAAATCGATCTCACTCGTATGAAATGTCTACAGGCTAGACCTTATCTCCCTCCTGATTTCAGAAAATGTGCTTTCCCCAAAATTCACAATTTGAGTTATCCTGGTGACCGTAGAACACGAAAGTTAGTTTCCCATAATTTTGTTCTGGTCTGCTATGATTAAGGATGTTACGGAAGGGGTCATTGATGAGAATGATGCTGTAAGGGACGGGAGAAGTCATAATTCACCGCCATACCGTAGTAACTGCTGAAAAATTTTTCTTTTTTTTTAATTAAGTTTTAGCCCCCCTTTCTGCCACTTAGGACCTTGGAGGTCTATCTACGAGTTGCCATCAAATTCTTAACATCCATGGGTCAGGACAAGCTTTTATTTATCAATAAAAAATACCATAGGGTTTGAACACGCTACGCCAGGACTGTGAGACCCGAACGGATCCCCTGAGCTACCCTGGAGCACCTAGCTCGTTTTCAATATGTCCCTTTAGGATTAATCGGTTCCCTATCCCCGTATGTCAAATGGGTAGAAGTCGGATATTACCGCTAAAAGTTGGGTTTAGCGTGTAATCACCATTACCACGCTCCGAACACCACCACCACAACCACGCTGACCAGGACATTAATACGAATCTCAGCTTTTAAAAGAGCTTGCCTACAGTTCTTTTAGGTTTAAGTGTCCTATACTATTGAATATATATATATATCAGTCGTTGCTGATATATATATATATATATATATATATATATATATATATATATATATATATATATATATGTACTAGGTAGGTCCAGAAAGTAAGTTCCGTTTGTAATAAAATTAAATTGTGTACAGATACAGAAAAATTATTTATTGCACAAAATTTTACAACTCTTAAACTACTTTTCCTTTTCATAACTGCCAAAATTTTGCAGGCATTTGTCATAGCGCGGCACAAGTTTTTGTATACCTTCTTCAAATAAGTTTACCGCCTGTGTCTTCAACCAATTGGAAACATTTTATTTTAGCTCTACGTCATTGTTGAAGTGTTGACCACCAAGGAAAGACTTCAGATGTAAGAATAGATAAAAGTCACTAGGAGCGAGGTCAGGGCTGTACGGAGGATGGTCAAACACATCCCAGCCAAATCCCTGTAGAAGGTTTTTCGTCACATTTGCAGTGACCACATGCGTGTGGTCTTGCGTTGTCGTGAAGAAAAACAACGCCTTTAACAGCTTTACACTTTCCTAGCATTCAGAAAACGAATCACAGATCTGATTTCACAATTGGCGGAATTTTCAATCAACACCAACATTGTAAACAACCACACCAAAGCTTATTTGGCTGAGAGTGATCTCAAAATGGTGCACGTTTCTTTTCCTCGATACAGGGCTTCTACCGCGCATGAGCAGAACTTCGATCGCAGCGCTGCAGCGGAGATAAATTAAAACGGAACTTACTTTCTAGACGTACCGTATATTGAATAAGGTATCGAAAAATAATGATCATAATAAGTTCAATTTTACAATAACCAATTATATCTAATGTTCTATATTACAATGTGAATTTTATAATATTGATTTATTTTTATTTACAAAATTTTGGATTATAGAATTAATTTGTAATCATCTTTCAATGAAACTTTTATTTCAGAGCTACGAATTTTTAATGTAAAAAAAACAAAAGTTTAATTTATGTTTCTAGCGTAGGTTAGGGTGAAAAGGGGATATCATCATTGTATAACTACTAGCTGGAAAGAAATTAGAGGGAAAAAAAAGAAAATATCACAGATAAACAGCTAAGATTTAGCTAACAGATAAGGAGTGGGCTTGACAGAGGAGGAAAAGGATGAGGGATTCCGGACGACTGCAGCTACAGGCCCTAGTAACCAAAAAAAATCAAGTCATTAGAAAGAAAATTAGGAAAAATAAATTAATATATGCTTAGACATGCCTTTCTCTGTTATGATATTCAGTGTGTTTAGCTTTGGTCATGGAATATGTCGGGCATTCACAGATTATGTCATGTTCGAAAACACCACAAGCAGCACATACGGGAGATACACCCAGCTCGAACAAATATCTGTGTGTAAATCTTGTACGGCCAATTCGAAGGCGGGTAAGTACAACTTGACTGGGTTCTGCTTTATTTCGTGCACAGAGGACTTGACACGAAGTAGGAGTTTCACTTATCTTCCTCGCGTGGGTAGGGGTGAGAAGAAGTTAAGTCCAATTCAATTTCCCTCGATACCAGGGATGTGTAAGATTTGAATAATTCATTATAATAAATTTTATCGCCCTACTGATTTGAAATAAATGCATTACTGAAAATCGACGCATGTATTCTCTCTTTGGGACGCACCCGAAGTGTTTCCGATATTCTCAGCCCATCTCAATGGATAATTTAACAGAAAATTTGCTATCTAAATATATCTTTATTTTACATTTTAACCAGTGGGAGATGCAATTTGGGTTTAATTTAAGATTTTACTTACTTATTATGGATTCCTGTCTGGAGCAAATTATCAGCGGATCTGTCCTCCCCCCCTATATAGATTCAACTATTCGCTTAAAAGGCCAGCTGAAGGTAAGCGCACACTAGGGTGGAGTGCTGCACATATAAGCCGACAGCGGTTACACAGATTCTGTGAGGGGGTAACGCCCATTACTGTCGGCTTATGTCGGAGCCATCAGCACACGCACGATTCCGCCGATATGTTTTGCCGCGATTTGGAATGGCGCTTAGTTCAGTTCTCACTCTACCTTCTTTTGTAAATAGTCATTTTCCTTGTATAATCTAGTCAGTTATCACTCATTTTATAATACTTTTTATGATTTAGTCTTTTTTTTTATGGCTAAAAAGCCGATTCACAATTGCAAAGCTTTAATTTACTTATAGTAGAGTGACAAATTATTAATAACTGCAAATACATTACATATTCGAACAGGAAATCACCACTCTCACCTTATAATTTATACAAAATATCTCACATTTTATTAAAAACTGATCACGATATCCTTGTTTGTTCACCATTTTGTATTTTCCTCCACTTTAGAATAAAAAAAAACAACAAAAAACCATTCTAACCGGTTCTGTTGGCTTGAGTCCCTTCCTTAGCAGTAATAAAATATTAAACCTTTCTAGGCTTAAGAATTTCCAAAATTCAGTTTAAGACGTTCATTTGACTAATCTTCTTCTACTACAAATACATTCTCTTTTTTTCACTCTTATGATTAACCCTTAGGCCTCCAGTACTGAACTTAAACCCTGTCGTATGAGCAATAATTTATGCTTCATGGGGGCCAGAACGGTCAGATTACCGTCAAAGAATAAAATGAAAAGATACTAACCTCAAATCGATCCATAATTCATCGTTCTCTTCTATCTTCGACAGCTGTCTTTTTAAGATAATTGAACAGTAACGGAGAGACGATACAACCCTACTAAGAATGTACTGCATGTAATTGTTGGCATGCAGTACCGTCACTAATTTTATCATGGATGATTCAAAATCTCAATGGTATAGTGGTTTCCGGACTTTGCTTTGTTGCTTACTTGTATATGCTTATTCCAAGTTCAGTAAAGTATATGCGTCGTACATCGCCTTTCAGACAATCTCTCAGTTATTTCGTGCACATATATTTTTGAAGCTTAATCTTCTAGACATGAATCGTGCATGCTTATAATATATTTTGCTTTTCGATTTATTATTTAATTTTTTCGTGTCTTTACTATTTTGCTGTAAATTTCAGAACCATTCAAAAGTTTCTATTTTTTCCACACGTACTTTAATTCCATGGACCTGTTTCGGATTTTTGACTTCAATGAAGGCATCCTTATAGATACTAATAAGGGACATAAGTTTTCTTCGAGTTTTCGTTCATGTATAGTTTGTGGGAATCTCAACACCACGATACATTTAAAATCCCGCAACTTTCGGTGAAGGAGTTCCCCTATTCTAAGCAGAACTTGTTCTTGGTATTTGATGAGCCGAGCGCCTAATCGATATTTGTCAGAGCCTGGAATTCCTTAATGAATCACCAGGCCTACCCTCGACCTACAAAATCCCACCGAATGACTCAGATCGTTACATATCCCAACTCAACATATCCTTACTCGAGGTGTAATTATTTGTCTTTGGGTTTGCCCAGTTTTCTCTATTCTTTGCTATAACGCTCTTTCTTAATGTCCTCAATTCTATTACAGAAAATTTATGGATGGCAGTATCCTCAGTTTTAAGCATTCCAAGATCCAATTTATCATAATTATTTTATCACCTTTTTCCTCTTTGCTCTCATCATCCACAAAACAATCATTCTAAAGCATGCATTAATCCGCATCGACCTATTTTAAAATACATAGAAGAAGGAAACATCACTATTTTGTTAGAAGATTAAGTTTCTTTAATATATCTGTTCTCTTGCAATAAATTAATATATTAAGTTTATATACTCAAAAGGAGAGTTTGTTGACCGTAGATATTATTCTAAGATGATTTTAGTTGGGGTTCGGTCAAGGTAGATCCAAAAAAACACAAATTTGAAAAATGTATTTTTTAATAAAGGATTATCTGTCAACGTTTCGGCTTACATTGTAAGCCATCTTCAGGGCTGTAGAAATACAATGTCATGAGAATACAATAATAATTGAAATTAGTATAATAGAGAATTGCAATAATATAATGTGATATCAAGAGTATGAATGTAGAAAGCTATGTAAGAAAATTTAAAAGTTTATGAAAAACAATTTGAAAAAGAACCAGTTTGAAAAAAAAACATGCAAACAAACAGCTTATTGACAAGAAAAATTTGAAACATCATTAAAGCAGTAATTTGCCACACCTACCTATCATGAAGATGAGAGTGGACGTCCTGTCCCTATGTTCACATTTCCATGACTAAAAATATAAATTTTACTTTTACACAAAGTGAGAGGTAAAAGGAGTGGGGGGAGCAGGTACAAGGCGGAAGGTGCAAATGGAAAGCGGCCTGTTGCAAGAGGGGGCAATAAAAAGGACAAAGGAAAAAAAGGAAGGTTATTATTGGGAATAAGTGACTTTGGAACTGGGAAAAATGTTTGACAGGTTTATTGAGAAGGAGGTTTTTAAGAATATTGAAAACAGGTTTTTTGAATATTGAAAATGTTAGAATAAGTTGAGGAAATTTGTTCTATGTCCGTTCTGTCGTTAACTGGATAGTGTTGTAAGTTGATGTGAACGGTTTCAGACAAAAGACGTTTGTGTTGATAGGGTTCAGTGGAAAGAATGGTTAAGCTCTCGAAGTCAAATGTGTGTTCTTCATGAAAAACATGTTTAGTGAGGGCCGTTTTTATTAGTTTATTCTTTATGTCATTTTTATGGTTATTAATTCTGCGGGAAATAGGGTTTTTTGTTTGTCCAATGTAAGAACCTTGGCAATTCGGTGTGGAACAGGGAATTTTATAGACGACATTAGTTCTGTTAGGAAGGGGGATGGAGTCTTTGAGGATGGTGTAAATAGATTTTAACTTGTTGTTGGTGGAAAAAAAAAAGCTTGAGGTTAGGAAAAGTTTTTCTGAGAGATTTCTTTATATTGTCAGACAGTTTTGGAATATAAGGAAGAGAACGGAAAACGAGGTCGTTTTTTGGGGGGGAGGGGGATAGTTGGAGAAGTGGAAATAAAAAATTCCTTAACACGTTTTTTAATGGTGTGAGTGGGAAAACCATTGGACAGGAGGATGTCAGTAACAAGTTTAATATTTTTTCTGTGGAAAATCTTGTCAGAGAGTGTTAGTGATCTGTAGATGAGATTTTTGGCCACATTAATTTTTTGATGATGAGGGTGAGATGAGTTAAAATGGAGGAGACGACCTGAGTATGTATGTTTAGTATACCAGTCAGTGGAGATGGAACCATTGGTGTTACGGATGATGAGGGTGTCAAGAAAAGGAAGTTGATAATCAGATTCCTTTTCTATGGTAAATTTCAGTCGAGGGTGGTATGAATTAAATG
>KZ806973.1:944824-960403 GCA_000696205.2 Oncopeltus fasciatus
ACCATAATAATTTATTACAAACTAATAAAAATTACTTCCATAATAATTAATATATAACAATAATACAATTGATTTTTATAATATTAAAAACATCAAGTAAGTCGATAATCTTGTCCTTCAAGTCATTTTAGCTCAAATTTATTTAATTCCACAGCTTACTAAGTCTACTGATAAGCACAAAACTGTTAAAATAATATAAACAATGACAATTCTCTTTTACAACACTATTTTTGGGCATACCAAAGCCGGCTGCAACTATAACCCGCGGTACGTAAAATGTGGAGGTCCGCATCACACCAGCAACTGCCAAAAAAGACGGGAGAAACCAGCTACTTGCGCCCACTGCTCCGATGTATACAAGCAGATCAAACAAGTATACAAACAACAAGTATCATCGCAGCAACCTACAACCCGAAACTTTTGCCCAACATCAAGAATTGTTCAGCCAGGTGTCGATCTGTCATCCAAGAACAGAAGCCAACGGAGAAACCCACCCAGGCGGGCCCACAACCCAGGACTAGATCTCTATCTCGAACTAGACGCCAGCCTCACAAGCAACAGCAACCTCAGCCACAGACCTCGTCTCAGCCTCCACCTCAGCCTCAACCACGTATATCACGGCCAAACATCTCACATATCACTCCTTTCAGCGCCAATTCAGAACTCCAATATGTGAGCAATATTTTACCACAACCGCATCCCCCACCCAGGAGGGAGCGGCACACTATCCCCAACGTCCCCCGACTCCGCCCTTATCAAATGATCTGTACTCACATCATATCACTCCTTCTTCTCACAACTTAACTCCCTCATAAAACCTCTCATAACCCTCCTGACCAACCTGGTAACCAAAATGACCCTACCAACTCCCACACCATGATTCCCCAATCCAAGAATTCCTTTACTATCCTCCTATGAAATACTAACGGCAATCGGACGCACACTGACGAACTCAAACTAGTACTCGATAACAAAAACGTAGACGTAGTTTTACTGACAGAAACACGGCTAACTAAACGAAATAACCTAAAAATTGCTGGCTACCACACTTATAGGACAGACCATCCTGACGGACGAGCTCATGGTGGAACTGCACTTCTTATTAAGAAATCCTATACCCATCATATCCTACCTTCCACTTCCACAGAGTCCCTTCAATCAACATCAGTGTCTATTTCCACACCCTCTCATTCTATCACACTTTCAGCGGTGTATTGTCCTCCAAATAAGCCAATCACTTCACACCAGAATTTTTCACTTTCCTCAAAGACCTTCGTCTCCGTTTCCTAGCCGGTGGAGACTATTATGCGAAAAACTTGTAATTGGGATCAAGAACGACCAACTCCCGTAACTGTGCTTTGTATAATGCGATATCATCCCAAAACCTCAGCACAATTAGTCCTTCCTCTCCCACTTATTGGCCCTCAGACGTGAACCGCCTTCCTCACATCCTATACTTCTTCATTTGCAAAAACCTTACTCCTCTTCATTTTTCCGCTTCGAACTTAAACGAGCTCTTCTCTGACCACAGCCTAGTTCTCCTAACGTTATCCCTGATTCCTAATCCAAAACAATTACCTCCCTCCCTCATTAATGGCCCAGTCGACTTGGCCTTGTTTAGAACTCTCATAGAAGAGTCAATTGTCCTCGGAATTTCTCTGAGAACCTCAGATGATCTAGATGACGCTGTACATTCCTTTAGCACAAACGTACAGCAATGCATGTATTTGGCTAATCCCAAACCAAAATTTACCAAATACTCTTCTGAGTCCCAAAAACCACTCCCAGATTGGCTTAAAAAGCTCAACATAGTGAAACGCCGCTCAAGAGCATGGTTCCAAAAATATAGACACCCCTCAGACCGCAAAAACTTCAACCATCTTTCCCGACTCGCAAAACAAAAATTAGGTATTTTACGAAATGAGGCCTTTAATGCCTATCTGTCTACCCTCTCAGCAGGAGACAAATCCCTTTTGGGATTGCTACTCGCTGAATCCTTAAGAGCTATGAAGCTTTCACTCCCTTGCGTCGAGGAGATAGCTCCTGGGCCTCTTCTGACAAAGACAAGGCCGAAATGTTTGCCCAGCGCCTCAAGTAAACATTTACTCTTCATACAGATCCCTTAGACCTGTCCAATGCCGCGGAGACTGAAGAGTTCCTGGACATGTCATTACCTATGTCCTTGCCACTCAAGGTAGCAACCCCTTCCGAGATCAAGTATATAATCTCTCATCTGCCTAAGCGCAAATCACCCGGATATGATTTAATCCCCGCCCAAATTCTCCGTAATCTTCCCAAGAAGGCAATTGTATTCTTGACCTATATTTATAATATTCAAATATTCAGAACAACCCACTTCCCTCTCCTCTGGAAATATTCTGATATAATACTATTTCCCAAACCTGGAAAATCACCACATAACCCCTCATTCTATCGTCCTGTAAGTCTCCTTCCAACGCTTTCAAAGGTTTTCAAGGTCTACAATATTCTCCCAAATCATCAGTTCGGCTTTAGAAGTAAGCATTCTACTGTCCAGCAAGTGTTTCGCGTCGTAGACTACATTTCCTTGTCCCTTGAGCGCAAAGAGTACTGCCCAGGAGCTTTTTTGGATATTTCCCAAGCATTTGATAGTCTGGCACAGTGGTCTTCTGTTTAAACTGAAATCCATACTTCCTAGTAACACTTACCTTATCCTTTTTTTTTTTTTTTTTTTTTTTATATATAGGCAATCAACCACTCGGGTCATTTATGCCTTTTGAAATGGCGAGGCGGGAGGCGGGAGAAAATAGCGAAGCAGAGGGAGCGAGCGCCCCGCGAAGATGGGTTGGCCAGGCGGATGGGTTCGGCAAGAATTAGATTACTCCGATTTCTACCAAGTGGAAGAGAGAGTTCCTCAAGGTAGTGTGCTTGGACCTATCCTATATATCCTGTACACTGCTGACATCCCTACCCATCCTAGTACCCTCCAAGCTCTATTTGCGGTCGACAAAGCTATCCTATCCTCCCATCCCAATCCTAAAACTGCTTCTAAAAACCTACAAGGTCACCTCGAAAAAATTAAACAATGGTGTGGCAAATGGAGAATAAAAATCAATGAAGAAAAAAGCGTTCAAGTTAATTTCCACTGCAGAAAAAAGACTTCCCTGGCATTGTGAAACTTAACAATATTCCTTTAACACATTCAAATTCCATTTTTTACCTTGGGTTCCATCTTGACTCACGACTTACATGGGGAGAACATACTAAAATTTAAAAAAAACAAGAACTCAATCGGCGATATGAACTTCTATACAGACTCATGAATAAGAAATCCAATCTTAAGATGGAAAACAAACTGACGCTCTACAAAACCTTATTACGACCAATCTGGACTTACGGAGTAGAAATCTGGGGTGCCGCCAAGCCTTCCAACATCCAAAGAATCCAGTCTTTTCAATCCAAAACCCTCAGAATAATTGCAAATGCTCCCTATTATTTATCCAATTAATCCCTTCACCACGATCTTAATATCCCTTTTGTTCAAGACTTCATTTCTTCCCGATTTTCCACAGTAAACTGTCATACCATCCTAATCCACTAGCACAGACCATGTCTTTCTATTCCAACCCCTATAACCTTGTCCGTCGACTTAAACGAAGATGGACCCGTGACCTCCTGGGGACATAATCTGTAAATAATTTGAGAGAAGTGTCATTGGTCACCTTCTCTCCTCATTTTATTGACACTGAATGTCTTCTTTTTTTTTTTAATTCATTGTGGTGATCAAATTACAAAATGTTTTAATTTAACAGAAAGTAATAAATAAATAAAAGTTTAATAAAGCACTATTTTATGTGAAATTACACTATTTTAAGCGTCCTAGTCTCAATAGAACCGTTCTTATTGCATACGTCACGTCAATTCCTTCATATTTATTTTTCCTTGGATAACATCATTTAATTTTGATGGCGAAAACATAGTTCTTTGAAATGATCATATATTTTCTTCTTATTCTCGTCGACCAGTCCGTATATTGTACGCTAAAAAGCTAAAGACTTGCTTTAATTATCAAGATATTTTTTTAATAAAAGAAAATGTTAGCCCTTTGAAACCACTAATAGTAGTAAAGAGAAGAAAAGAACTTTTACTATTTTCTCAGGCACTATAAAATTAAATGCCGTGTATTGTGTTATTGATGCGATCTATATGTTTTTAGAATTCTCACATCTTTCCTGCTCCAGATATTCGTTATGGAATTTTTGGAAACAAGATATCCTTGATACAAATTTAATGAACGGGGCACTATGGACTCGCCTATATATGACATATAAACAATGGGGGACCCCTCCCTCACCTAAGTGATTGAATAGCTGGTTTAAATGTAGTAAAAATAAAAATGTGAGATTAACCTAACTTGTGCAGCAAAACCACATTTGCCAATAATATTTCTTAATAAAGGAGCAGGAATATCAGAAATGTAGCCTAGACCATTCTAGTATTAAAATACTGACTGATGAATACAGATATCGATTATACTGGAAAAATATATACACATTATATCCAAGTACATCTTGGATTATTGGATATAATGTGTATATATTATATGGACGATGGTTCTCAGGACCAGGGATGGTCCTGAGAACCATCGTCCAAGATGGTTGGTGTTGCTTACGGTCTACGGTGATCCCATTGACTTTATGAAAATGAAAGTTTACCTAAGTAAGGTGGAAGAACTTTCACAAGACGGAACACATAAATCTCAGAATATGGAGCCTACTTACGAAATCAAAATAAAATTTTGGACATTGTCAAGATACCTTGGAATCCACTGATTACGAAATTTGTTAAATCATATCTCTATATGTAGGGAGTATGACTGAACAAATGACCACAATATGCGAAATCCCTATAAATGCAATTGTTAGATACATTGTAAAGATATATTGTATTGTAAAAACAGAATTGCTCGTTTCCTATTGAAGAAAATCTTACCACACACTGGTAAAACTGAATTCCACTGGAGAACTCTATTGACTTTATGCACTAACATTCAGAATACGGGCATACTGGCCAACTTAGATGTGGAACAACTCTTCACAAATATTTCTACTCAAAGGGCTATTGGTTTAATGTTTTCATAATTAACAGTGATCAATTTATTTTCAATATTATCCGCCGTGCTGAAAGTAGGCATGAAGTGAGTGATATAGAAAGATCATATTTAAATCTTTAATATATTCGTTATTATAAGTGCTTTGAAAATGATATATGGAATATGTTTTGAATACAAATTTTAATAATTAAGGAATGTGGAATCTCTGACTTAGGCCTTCTGGTCGCTCTGGAGCCAACCTTGGGTAGCTGACTTCTCTTCGTTGCCCTTATTCACTAGTAAAATAATTAAATTACTCTTGCAAACATAAGAGATTTTCACGTAGGCTTCCACGATCGTCAAATGTATGTACAGTTTCTTCTTGCGGGTTTGACCGTATCAAGTGGTCGATAGTTGCCAAGCTTTCGCACATCCTGTGATGGCTTCTTCAGGGCTGGAAGGAGAATTCTCCATTTAGAGATTTGTTTGGAATACGTATGTTCTGCGTGATTGACTTCTATTTCGCGGATTTACTTTTATCTCATTTAAATCACTCAATTAGTTTAGTGAGTGCGCTAATAAAACACTTCTTTTGGTATTGATCAGTTATTATTCGCCTTAAAATATTCCATTACTTATCTACAAAATGTTCTTGTTTATTTAGTTATTTACCCTGAGAGAGATGTTTCCTTAGGACTTAGTAAAGCGTTTTGGTTAGTTAGTAGAAGATTGCTAGGGTGAGTTTAGGCACGTGGCGGGGCGGAGTAATGACGGAGGGGCGGAGGAAACCTACCCCCCGCTGAACGATTATTATTATTCTGGTTCTGGTGGAGTGGGGGGAAGATCAATCTTTGGGGGCGTGGTGGGAGTAATGTAGCCCTAATCCGCCCTCCCCTCCCCTCTCATTTAGCCAACAGCATTAGTCCCCACCACTCTCCCACCCACCCTCCTTATTTACCTTCACCCTCACAACTTTACCGCTTTAATCAAAGTAGCTAATTAAACAACTTTGTATCAGCTTATTATAAATAATAGCATAATGAGCCTTTCCTTTGCCGTAGTTATGCATTGCTCTTTAATTCCACTTTGAAGACAAGTCTATGGTTATTTCCCGGCAACTAATTGCATTATAATGAAACACCGTTGACACAATATTTTGAAAAAAGAAATTAATTTGAGTTTAACGTTACGTTTCAATATTAGTTGATTTTCGATAAAAGTTAATAATAGTGAATATTAATCCCTGTTAGAACTATTAGAATCTAGCATTTTTAGCAGACTTCTCTTAGAGAAATCTAGCTATCCTAGTTGACAGCATTATTGAAAATAATAATTTATTTGCCTGCCTTAATTAAGATGTGCAGATATCTGTAAAGACTAATTTTTCAATATTTATGATGTCTAAATAAAAATTTGAATTAATTGATTTTTACAATCAAACTTAGTAAATTTAGATAACTCAGACAGAAACTAGCCTCTGCTAAATCAGGGTTTTCATATCAAAATTAATGAGTGAAATATTCAAAAGCACAAGAAAAACCAAAAAGGTATTCAGAGTCCAATATAAGATAATGTGTTGGTAGTATCGGTAGCAATGAATTTGCATTTTTCAATTACCGGGTTACAAACTAAATAGTTACAAACTAAAACCCCTACAAAAATTAACCCCTGTGGAAGAATAGGTTATGGCGATATCTATTACATTGAAATATAGAGAAAATAAAGTTGGAAGATAGGAGGGATGCGGTAAAACGAAAAAAAGTCCACAATGGAAAGATAATCAAGAAAGATACAAGAAATAATATAGATAATATGTTAGAAGAGAACGGAGTAGTTTTGGACTTAAATAAAAAGGGCTCTTCAGATAAATGCTTAATTTCTGCAGGTAGAGGGAGCTTGTTAAATGCAGTTAACGTAGGGAAGAAGCAATGAAAGTAAAGGAATGTAAACTGGGTGTATACCAGGGAGAGAAATCCAATCTCTCGAAGCGTAAAAAATTGAGAAGTAATGTTTGCGGTGGAGAATGGAACTCCCCATACAACCAACGTGCAACTTCAGCGTGAAGCGTTACACACCTGGCGCACCGGGAAGGTAATTTTACAGTAGCAAATATGATATTGACCAGTGTCTGCATGATCGCTTTCCCTCATAGTATAAATAGCACAGTGCTTATTTGTACTCTTCTGCGACTCTGAATCTCTCGTAATATTTAAGATTTTTTGAATGAAGGTTGAATATATAGAATACATTAAATGTAAAATCTTAATCTCCAAATTTTATGTTTTGTACCATTTTTATGAAGAGTATGTATTAATTTCGATATTTACGATTGCAACTAAGAAGATTAATAGGCACTTTATTTATATAATAAGACACCCTTCCCCGTCCGTTCGTCCTGAAGATAAATTTTGCGAGATTGACTTTCTTCCTCATTGTCCTTTTCTTCTTTCAACATTATTTTATTTTAGGACTGTATAGAACAGGCAATCCCCCCCTAAATTTTTTTTATGTGTGAAATAGCACAGGAATGTCAAGAAGAATACATGATTTATTGTTTGATGAATGTTGTAGGTCTTAAATTGTAATTCATTTTGATGAGGAAATATGAAATTTAAATAATTATGGCGAACTGGATTAACCGAGAAAATAAATTAAAACCGATAATGTGAGAAGAAGTACCTCCTTGGAGTTTATAGAACTATATTATATTCATAAATACTTCTTCCGGACATGACCAAGTTTCTTCTGGCCGAGCTTTCGCACATCATATGATGACTTCTTCTGGGCTGAAAGTACCGAGAACCGCTCATTCTACTTTCAGCCCTGAAAAAGTCATCACGTGCGAAAGCTCGGCCAGAAGAAACTTTACTGCACGGTCAAGTCCAGAAGAAGTATTTATGAATATTTCTGGGGAACGTGGAGGCTACATGAAAATCGAAATTTATTTTATTTTTATTTTTTTTTTACAGAAACTCTATGATTACCCCTGAAACCTGGTTTTTAAGCAATTATTTTATTTTTATTTTTTAACTTTCAATTTCTTGATTCTAGATTAATCATATCCAAAAAAAAATATAGTAAAAGAAGTTCTGTACGGAAGTCGGAACCAAATTAAATGAAAAAAACCTTGCTTATAACGAACAGAAGTCCTGGGAAATGGTTCTTCACCATTGCTATATCCTTAAGTAGTGGCTTCTTCTTCGCAGATCATTTTGAGTTTTGGATTTGTATTTTAGTATTTCCCGTTTCTGTACGTTTTAACTCCACAAGTGACTCAAAACTATATAATTAGTTTAAAATAGTTTTCAATAACGACTTAATTCCTAAGACGAAACTAGAAATTTTTTATTTTACTTTTTATTATACTACTAATTATTATTTTACGAATTATTTCTAAAGTCTGAATATAAAATTCATCTATAAGCTTAAATTTATTTTTATATAAGTGCTCTTGTGTTTTATCTTTTAATTATTACGTCCCTTACCAACAAATTACTACCGTTTTCCATGGGACTATCCTCTTACAAATAAAAAATTTGTTTTTTTAATACATCATTATCCACGGTAGTTTGCAAATAATAAAAACGAGACTTGGAACAAAAAATTGCGTCTCATAAGAGCTGCGAATAAGCGAATTCCTCAGTATCGTTGTCAATGAATATTTATATTTGATCTATTAGATGTTTTTTGTTGGGGTCCGGTCAAGGTAGATCCAAAAAAAATATAATTTAAAAAATGTGTATTTTTTTAATTATCTGCGAACGTTTCGGCTTACATTATAAACCATCTTCAGGGCTATCATGAAGGTAAATTTATACTTGAACTTTCTAAGTCTTATAATCCACTGCACTTATAGAATGTATCTATTAACAATAAGCAAATCTGGATTCCGTTTAATTGTTCTTAACTGAATATTACATCTCTGCTGTGAAAAAAATTGTTTTACTCGCACTTGACCCTTCAGCTAATCCTCCTTCCACTCCTACTGTTCTGATGTTGCTCAATAACTAACTTAGCCTTTAATTTTATATTTAAAAGTGATATGCCGAATTTCATTGAGAAAAATAATTATTTCGGCTTTTTAATTGTAAAATTAAAATGTATGGTACTTGAGTGAGCCCTCACTACTAATGGATTCATTTCGCTGTTTAACTCGTAAAATATTTCTTTTATCAATAAATAAACCCGTGTTAAGTTTCATTGGTGTAAAATAAATATTACACCGGCTGCATCGAAAATTTTTTTAACTCATTCTTGACCTTTAGTGACAAATTCTTCTCATTCTTGACCCACACCGATTAGCCCGATTTTGCACGACAAATTCAACTTTTTTTTTTTTTTTGTATTTAAAAGCGACTAATTTTGTCTTATAAACTTTAAAATTCAAATTTATGACAAAGGTATACCCCCATTTTTAAGTATTAAATTTCGCTGTGTATCTCCAAATATATTCATTTTGACTATAAACAAATATTTGTTGAGTTTCATTACCTTAAACTAAATATTAAGCCCACTAAAAAAAAAGAAAAAAACTTTTTAGATTTCCCTGTGTAACTCCTGTAATGGTCAAAGCAGTCAAACATTTACACTAAGAGACCTGGCCTGTATACCATTTTTTCAAGTGTATTAATCTTTTTTTTATTTTATTTTTTTTTAGTTTACTTACTGGTATATTAAACAGTAAAGAGGTATTTTTTGTAGCAAACTGCAAGAGTTTAATCAAATAAAATATACATGTTTTTGCTATTTTTTTCCCTAATTTACCTAATTTAAAAAAATTACAATTAAAAATAATGAATTGGAGGACTAAAATGAAAATGCCAACTTCTTACAAGAATTTTCTTCTATTTTTTTCTAAAGAAATGCTAAGCGTCAATAGCTTCATCCTCAATATCCAGGAATCTACAAAAGAACATATCAATATATTTAATGACAATGGGTGTTTAGAATACACTCTATTGCTGTTATAGATAGCCCTCCCTCTATGACTAAAAGTGGTTCCGTGGAAGTCAAAAAAAAAAAAAGAAGTCTGCGTAAGCTTAGGGAATTCCTCCGTATCGCAGTTGATGAATATTTATTTGCATTTGAAATTTATATCTTACGCAATCTCCTACACTTATAGAATAAATATTTTATAAATAAACAAATCTGAATTCCATTTCTTGCTCTACACTAAATATTGGGCCCGCTGCAATGAAAAAATATTTTTTATTTACACTTGACATTTCAGCTTATCCCCGTTTTCTATTGGTCTTATATTTCTCAATGACAAGCTTTACCTTTCATTTTGAATTTTAAAGCCGCATTCTAATTCCATAAAAAATAAATAAATAAATAAATAAACTTCTAGGTCGTAAATGTAATCACTTTAAGAGGTAAATTTGTTGACTGCCAAGTTTTATGAAGAGAGGATTATCAGGAATTCGGTCTTGGTAGGTGAAGAATTAAAAACTTTTTGGTTACAAATTAGTTTTTAATTCTTCAAATACCAAGACTGAATTCCTGATAATACTCTCTTCTTAAATCAATTTAGTTCTGCACTCAGAGCTGTGACCATAAACCTTTCTCGTTGATCTCTCGAGACATCACTATCGCCTGATGATGAACTACAAGGTAAGTTGAAACGTTGGCAATAATAAAATAATTACCCAATAATCTTGGTGTATTTCATTCTTGTGATCTTGGCCGAAACCCTGACTAATTTCTCCAGCCGCAAATTAAAATTTACGGTGCAGGTAAATCTCCACCGGAATCTTCTATTCCGCAGTGTAACTCCTAAAATATTTTTCTTATCTTCAGTATGGATTTTTTAAAAATAAGTGTTAGCCACTCTTTCAAATTTCTTGGGTGTATCATAACAAAGAAGGACGGTACAATGAGATTTTACGAGGTCTTCTCCGGCATAATGCCAAGACTTCCGGGCAGATTTGACCTCTCTAACATTAAAAACGTGAACATCATACACTTTGTTAGTAAGTTAGTATGTATTTGGCTTAATCGGTCATATATCCAGTAACCATAGAGGTCTTACATCGATACCAAAGAAACATTTAAGACTATAACATTTCAATTGATTGCGATATATTCCACCCTATGATTGGAAGAGTCGGTGCTAGTCAGCCATTGTGTCGTTGTGTGCTCGTCATTACTAAGTATTTTGACAGTGTCTTAGTGAACAACTATTTATTAAACTTGGCACAGGCCAAGTTTAAGTGACAGTGCTCAAATTCACGCAGTTTAGTGAAGAACCATGGAGAAACAATCAATTAATACGTGAGTAATCATTGTATAAATTAGTGCTCTAGACAGTGAACAGTGCAATTGTTATCAGTGGAGGGGGAACGACACGTTCTGTCCTACTTGTTGCGTGCGGAGGCTGAACCAAAGGTAAAAATCCTCATACACTAAATGCCGGGTCTGGTTGTAGTAGTTTATGCAATGAAGAATTTCCCAATATTGATTGTGTCTTCTGAATTAGCTCACAATAATATTGGTATAGAATAAATGAATATAATGAGTATTTAAATTATTTTCAATTTTAATAAAAGAGGGAGCAAGAAAAATTTTTAAGTTTTAAGAAATAAAAGGCGCAGAATTTATAGGTTTACAATGAAATTGGTTTATAAGAGAAATTAATTCTCAATATGATTCCCCAATTTGTATAGTCTCATCCCGGAGTTCTTGCATAAATTTAATTGGGCCAAGTACCTTACAATTAATATTGGGTTTTCTTGGGGTCATAATGGACAAAAATTATATTTAAAAAACAGCCTTTTGAAAACTTTTTCTTTACCTTAAGTTATATGCCCATCCCAGAAATCCTTTCAAGGATTTCTTTTGCAAGGCAAAAATCCTTCTTTAATAAAACAAAAACATCATGATCTTATGATCATTCAACCAAGGGTTCACTTGGCCCACTAGAAGGCCATGATTGCATTCCTTACTTGGAGAATGTTCAGAGGATAGAAGGGAAGAGATGCAAAACCATCTAAGAGATGAAAGGCCTATGCATGGACCTGGAGGAATGGTTATATTTCATCCAGGCTACTCAGTGAAGAAAGAGGCTATTCTAAAGGAGGCTAGAAATGGCATTAGAGGCTGATATAGAAGAAGATAACCTTAGTATAGTAGTAACCTAACCTAGGTTGATTACATCTCTATGATGTGATAAACCCCATGTTTTGAATAGTATATGTAGAACACCNCCTCTCTCTCTCTCCTTGTTTATGTTCGTAAAATTATAGTTTAATGAGAAATAAAAAATAAAATAATAAAACTGAAACTTATATATATTTACAAATATAATCATAATTAAAAAATTATCTATGGAGGAAAAATGTATGAAATTAAAATAATATTTAATTAAATAATATTTAATATTTAATAAATGAAAATAAATTTAATCTATAAAAATAAATGTTGAATGACTTCAACATACCGCCCACCTAAAATAGTAATATTTTACGGTTCCAGCTCTTTTGGGATTGGGAGCCTATCATTTATTGGGGAAAGCGGTGCTAATTTGTTTACGGGTCGCTTGACAGTTCCGTTAGCAGTTCTCACTGACACCACCCGAACGATTTTATCTTGACCAGGGTGCAACTCGGTTACACGACCTAGTCTCCATTGGAGTGGTTTCATATTTGCTTCTTGCAACAAAACCAAGTCGTTGACAGCTATAGGTGTTGTAACCTGAGTCCATTTTTTCCTCGCTTGAAGAAGATGAATATATTCTGTAGCCCATCGTTTCCAGAAGACTTGAACTGAATTTTGAAGCAATTGCCATCGATTCAGTCGATTTACATTGATGTCACTGATGTCCTGTTCTGGGGCAGCTATGAGAGCAGAACCAATTAAAAAATGACCTGGTGATAGATAATCAAAGTTGTCTAGGTTTGATACCAGAGGGCAATGCGGCCGTGAGTTCATTATGGCTTCAATCTTTGCGAAAATGGTCATTAGCTCCTCAAAATGGAATGCTTAATCACCTAACGTCCTTTTGAGATGACCTTTAGCCGACTTTACTGCGGCTTCCCAAATGCCTCCAAAGTGCGGTGAGTGGGGTGGATTAAACTTCCATTGAACCCCAAGGTTAGAAGTGTGACGTCCAATACTGTCCCGAGTTGTATCGTCGTTGTGCCACGCATATAACTTCCTCAATTCACGGGCTGCCCCGATAAAATTAGTATCGCAGTCTGAGCTAATTTCTGAGGGAAGTCCTCTCCTAGCTACGAATCTGTCAAAAGCAGCTAGAAATGCCTATGTCGTGAGTTCTGATACCAGTTCCAAGTGAACTGCCTTTACCGACATACACACGAAGACGCAGAGATATGCGTTAGTAACTGGGGCGTTTCGTCTAGTGCCTTGTTTTATATTATATGGACCTACAAAGTCAACCCCAACAAAGGAAAATGGGCGGCCCTGAGACACTCTAGAGACAGGGAGGTTCGCCATAAACGGGTTGCTGGGTTTTGCCCTGCGCCTAAAGCATCGAATGCATTTCCAAACACATTTTCTCACAAGTTTCCGCATTCCAAAAATGTAATATCTCCTGTTCAGATATGCTTGCAAGGCCTGAGGTCCCAGATGAAAGTTGCTATGGTGTATGTGGTCCACTATCATTAACGTTAAGGGAGACTCAGCGGGGAGAAGCATGGGGTACTTCGAATCATAAGGCAATGACGCGTTTTCCAGTCTACCGCCCACCCTGAGAACTCTTTCTTTGTCCTCGAAAATCGCCAAACTCTTGAAACGTAACGAGGTAGATTCTCTTCGATCAAAATCATAATCCTTTTGGTAGGATTCTTGCTGTATTACTCGAACAAGGTACACAGCAGCAACTTGTATTTCACTCACTGTTAAGGTACCGGTACGTTTCTCCTTTGTCTTATTTAGATTGTTCACGAAACGAAAAATATATGCCAGTTTGCGAACAAGCGTCATGAATTTTGAAGTAGATTCTATTAAATTGTTGACAAATAGAGCAGATGTTGCAACTGTGGTTGCAAGTGAGAGTGAATTAATTTTGCAATCTGGCAAATTCAAAACAGCTTCCGGAGTTGTTGGAAGAATTAATGGTTCTTTGTTTATAAAATCTGGGCCCTTCCACCACAATTCGCAATCGGCCAGGCTACTGGCGCGCATGCCCCTTGAAGCTACATCAGCTGGGTTTTGGAGAGATGGTACATAATGCCATTGTTGACTCTTGCTGTGTGTCAAAATGTAACCAACCCTATTGGCCACAAATGTTTTTAGTCTTTGAGGGAAAACTCGAAGCCAGCTTAAGACGATTGTGGAGTCGGTAAAGAGAAAAATATTCTTGATATTGTTTAAGATACAAAATCCTTCAATTGATCGTAAAAGCTTTGCTAATAGATGAGCAGAACACAGCTCTTGTCGGGGAATTGAAACTGTTTTCATAGGGGCCAGTCGTGTCTTGGCAGTTAGTAAAAAAGTGTAAGTATCAAACGTCGGAGTTAAAACTTGCAAATATATGTTTGCTGCATAACACTTCTCTGACGCATCACAAAACCCAAATAAGTTAAGCTTTCCCTCGGAAGTGTGAATCCAGCGAGGTATATAAATTTTACTTACCATGGGCAATTCTCGCAGATAACTGATCCAGCTCTTTAAAATACAAGGTGGTGGTGGATCATCCCAGCCCAATTTTTCTAACCAAAGGCGTTGAATCATATGTATCGCTAGCAATATCACTGGTGCTAATAATCCCAAAGTATCAAATAAACGAGCTACAGTGGACAGCATCGAGCGTTTAGTAATTTTCATTGAAGCTAGTTCAACATTGTAACGGAAGCAGTCGGTCCTAGGGTCCCAAAGAATACCAAGCCTTGGTGGTGGAATCTTCGGGTTGAAGAGACATTAGCAGTCGTTCCCCTGCCTCAGGGATTGTATCCATAAACTCTGTTGAGTTACTTGCCCACCTATGTATAGGAAATCCTCCCCTTTTCAACAATTCAATGAGTTGAGCTTTCAGTAGGACTGCTTCTTCCACAGAATTCGCCCCAGTGATGATATCGTCTACATAAATATCGTTTCGAAGTACTGTCGACGCCTCAGCGAAATTCTCTCCCTCATCGTCAGCCAATTGGATCAACACTCTTAATGCTAAATAAGGTGAGGATGCTTGTCCATACGCCAAAGTTCGCAGCTCATAAGTCTTTACCGCTTCCTCCTGTGAAAAACGCCAAAGTATATGCTGGTAACTGCGGTGTTCAGGGGCCACTAAAATTTGCCGAAACATTTTAACGATATCAGCACAAATCGCAACTCTAAATGTTCGAAAATTCAAAATTATCATTGCTAGATCCTTTTGTAGTTTTGGACCTATAAATAAATTTTCATTCAAGGACCCACTAGCTGATTTCGAAGAAGCGTCAAACACAACTCTAATCTTCCGTTCATCGCCGAATCCCTTAAAAACTGCATGATGTGGTGTTACGTAAGTGGAAAGAGCTGTTGTCTCCTCCATGTGCTTCAGTTGAAGATAT
>KZ806973.1:965386-976856 GCA_000696205.2 Oncopeltus fasciatus
ATTTGTGCTGATATCGTTAAAATGTTTCGGCAAATTTTAGTGGCCCCTGAACACCGCAGTTACCAGCATATACTTTGGCGTTTTTCACAGGAAGAAGCGGTAAAGACTTATGAGCTGCGAACGTTGGCGTATGGACAAGCATCCTCACCTTATTTAGCATTAAGAGTGTTGATCCAATTGGCTGACGATGAGGGAGAGAATTTCCCTGAGGCGTCGACAGTACTTCGAAACGATATTTATGTAGACGATATCATCACTGGGGCGAATTCTGTGGAAGAAGCAGTCCTACTGAAAGCTCAACTCATTGAATTGTTGAAAAGGGGAGGATTTCCTATACATAGGTGGGCAAGTAACTCAACAGAGTTTATGGATACAATCCCTGAGGCAGGGGAACGACTGCTAATGTCTCTTCAACCCGAAGATTCTACCACCAAGGTACTTGGTATTCTTTGGGACCCTAGGACCGACTGCTTCCGTTACAATGTTGAACTAGCTTCAATGAAAATTACTAAACGCTCGATGCTGTCCACTGTAGCTCGTTTATTTGATACTTTGGGATTATTAGCACCAGTGATATTGCTAGCGAAACATATGATTCAACGCCTTTGGTTAGAAAAATTGGGCTGGGAAGATCCACCACCACCTTGTATTTTAAAGAGCTGGATCAGTTATCTGCGAGAAATGCCCATGGTAAGTAAAATTTATATACCTCGCTGGATTCACACTTCCGAGGAAAGCTTAACTTATTTGGCGATAACACAAATATGTCAGCGACAAATCTCGCTGGCCTCAATGACACAACAACGAACAATAATGCTCCGGCCTTTACAGAGTCGCCGTTTTTCACGCCTAACCCATTTAGCACTCTCCCCACTGAGGAAAACAGTATGGAAACAACGACCGCCCCTAAAATTCACAAGCCCCCACCGATCTTTGTCAAAAACATTAAGAATTTTAAACTGATGTGCACACAGCTTGACTAAATAGTTGGCAGGCAAAATTATAAATGCGTTAGCAGACAGTCTGATACCAAAATAAATCCTAACACTCCTGACTCCTACCGCGCCATAGTAAAATATCTTAAAGACACAAAAGCCGAGTACCACTCGTATCAACTCCAAGAAGATCGTGTACTTCGAGTAGTTATTCGTTATCTTCACCACACAACTCCCACTGAGACAATAGCAGAAGAACTCTTAGATCGCGGGTTCAAAACGAAAAGTGTCCTGAATGTCCTTGGCACCCGGCGAGGAACTGAGGGAATTTATAAAGTGCCACTCCCGCTATTTTTTGTAGATCTGGAGAGAACAACAAATGTCAACTCCATCTATGACCTCACAGACTTATACCATACAAAAGTAGTGGTAGAAAAGCCTCACCCTCGCCGTGACATAATTCAATGCCACAGATGCCAACAGTATGGTCACTCAAAGAGTAACTGTAACCACCTCCCTCGCTGTGTCAAATGCGGGGAAAATCATGAGAGCCGAGACTGCCAGAAGACCAGGGACACTCCAGCCACCTGTGCTCTCTGCTCCAAGAGTCATCCAGCTAGCTATAAAGGCTGCGATGCATACCAGCAGCTGAGAAAACGAACGCTGCGTGTGCCTTCAGCCCAACGCCAGCGAGTTCCCTCGGCTCAACGCCAACGAGTTCCCTCGGCCCAACGCCAGCGGGATCCTTCGGCTCAACGGAAAAAGGACCCTCAACTCAACAACAGCGAGGAACCTCGGCCCACTCTCAGAGGGAGCCGTCTAATCAACGCCAGCAAGGACGTCCGACCCAGCCCCAGCGAGGACCGCCTGTCCAGTAGCAGCCCTGCACAAGTGCTCCTGTAAGGTACGTTCAGGAGAATCTCTCTTACTCCTGTGCCGCCAGACAGGTCCAGCTGCAGAGACAACCCCCTCAGCAGCAGCCAGCACCCCATGAACATCACGCGGCCGATTCCCATACCTCTCCACCTCCTACTTCCTCCGACATGTACTCTATCATGGAAACCTTTTTTGCCAGAACCCAATCCATGATGGAGTCCACGTTAAATCCCCTCATTAATCTCATTACAGCCCTAATTGCCCGCTTTCCTGTACCTCAACCATGAATTCCCACACCAGCAAATACCTCACAGTTCTCTTATGGAATGCCAACGGAGTACATACACATAAACACGAAATGACATTACTTCTCAGTAATAGAAATGTTGATGTCGCACTTATAACAGAAACACGACTTACATCACAAAAATACATCAATATACCAGTGTACCGAACTTATAGGACCGACCACCCAGACGGGAAAGCCCATGGTGGGACGGCCCTTCTGATTCGCCGCTCCCTCTCCCATCACCTGATACCCTCCAATCCTACAGACTATCTCCAATCTACCACTGTGTCACTCTCAACCTTCACCTTTCCTATCACCCTTGCGGCAGTGTACTGTCCCCCAAACAAACCTATAACTTCTGCTCAGTTCAATCAATTTTTTGATTCACTGGGCTCCCATTTCCTCGCTGGCGGCGACTACAACGCGAAACATCTACAATGGGGCTCCAGGACGACTAAATCCCGTGGTCGTACCCTGAACACTTCCCTTTCCTCCAGGCTTCTCACAACCCTCTCCCCGAATACTCCCACATACTGGCCAGCAGATGGCAATCGAGTATCAGATCTCATTGACTTTTTTGTCTGCAAAAGCCTACATCCATTCTAATCCTTTACCAGCACACTCAACGACCTTTCTTCTGATCACAGTCCCGTACTCCTGACCATGTCACTACAACCCATCCCAAAACCGACTCCTCCGTCACTGGTTAATGGCCAAGTTGATTGGGATAGGTTCAAATCCCACCTTGAAGGCGCTATAGACCTCAGAATTTCCTTAAAATCCCCGCAAGACCTTGACGATGCTGTACAATCCTTCACCTCTGCTATTCAACAGTCGTGCTGGTTAGCATCCAAACCTATCTCCAAAAAACCTCTAAATCCCAATTCTTTTAACAACAAACCTCTTCCCATCCATATACAGACTCTTATACTATCTAAAAGACGAGCCAGAACCACATGGCAGAGAACACGACACCCAGTCGACCACCAAGCATATAACAAACTGAGCCGTTTAGTGACACGGGAACTCAGATCCTATCACAACAAGAAATTCAACAATTATCTCTCCTCACTCACAACAGAAGACAAATCCCTCTGGACTGCCACCAGAAAAATCCTCAAATACCACTCCCCCACCTCTCCTCTACAACGGGATGATAGCACATGGGCAGCGTCCGATGCAGACATAGCTGAGGTCTTTGGCCATCACCTCAAGCAAATCTTCATTCCTCACCCTGACCCAGAAAACCATTCTAAGAGCACGGAGGTAGAAGAATTCCTTGATTCCTCTCAAAAGGAGTCAAGCGGTCACCCCCTCTGAGGTCAAATGTATCCTCTCCCGCTTGCCTAAATGCAAGTCTCCTGGGCATGATCTTATTACAGCCAAAATCCTAAACCACTTACCCAAAATGGCTGTAACTTTCCTTACCTACCTCTACAACACCATTCTCCGAACCACACACTTTCCTCTCCTGTGGAAATTATCCACTGTTATCCTCTTTCCAAAGCCTGGCAAACCCCCAAGTAATCCTTCTTCCTATCGCCCAATAAGCCTGCTTCCTCTTTTTTCAAAGGTCTTTGAGAAGATTCTTCTTAAAAGACTAATACCAATTCTGGACGCTCACCAAATACTTCCAAAACACCAGTTTGGTTTCCGAGCCCAACACTCCACGATCCAACAGGTGTTTCGTGTTGTAGATCGCATATCTTCCACTCTCGAGAACAAGCAGTACTGCGTTGGTGCCTTCCTCGATGTGTCACAAGCATTTGACAGGGTGTGGCATCGCGGACTACTGTTCAAACTAAAATCCATTCTCCCAAGCACCCTTTACCTTATCCTTCGCTCCTACCTAACCGATCGATTCTTCAGGGTCCGGCAAGGATTAGATTACTCCGACTATTACCAAGTGGAAGCGGGAGTTCCACAAGGTAGTGTGCTTGGCACCATCCTTTACATCCTATACATTGCCGATATCCCGTCACATCCTAACATACTCCTAGCAACCTTTGCAGATGACAAGGCAATCCTTTCTACCGATGCTGACTCACTTACTGCCAGACAAAATCTCCAACGGCATCTAATGGACATACAGCGCTGGTGCCAGCGCTGGCGCATTAAAGTCAACGAAGGCAAATGTTGTTATGTCACGTTCACACTAAGGAAGAAACAACCTGGCAGAATTGACTTTAATGACATCCCTATCCCAACTTCCGATTGCGTCAGGTACCTAAGCTTTCATTTTGACTCCCGTTTAACATGGAACACACATACAAAAATCAAAAGACAGGAACTAAATAGGAGACTTGGACAACTTTACAAGCTACTAAGTTGCAAGTCAACCTTAACTGTGACCAACAAACTTACTATTTATAAGACGTTACTGAGACCTATCTGGACGTATGGAGTCGAACTGTGGGGAACTGCTAAAACCTCCAACATCCAAAGAATACAGTCCTTTCAATCCAAAATCCTAAGAATCATAGTTGATGCACCCTATTACGTCGCAAACCCCTTACTCCACAATGACCTAAAAATCCCTTTAGTTAAGGACATCATTACGACCCGTTTTAATAAATTCCACTCTGGCCTTTTCATGTATCCCAATCCTTTAGCCCAAACTCTATCCAGTATTACCCATCCTGATAATCCACCACGTCGCCTGAATAGGAAATGGAAAAGAAATAATATGAAGAGGAAAAAAAACAAAAAAAAAAACAACAACCTGTGTATTGTAAATAGAGATTAAGGAGTTCTGCCATTGGGCAGCTTCTCCATCAAGTGAATTACACGCTAAGTTCTTTCTTATTTTTCTGTATTTTTTTTTTAATATTTTTATTTATTTATTTACTTGTTAGATTACCACATGTGGACATGTTTCGATATTATTTTTGTATGTTTTTTCATATTAAGCCCAGAAATTTAGGCCAATAAACAGTGGCTACAANAGAGGTATTATATATATAGAGAGAGAGAGATTTATTATTATTTATTTAATTATCTATTTTTGTTAAATTAATTTATACTCTAAATATTAACCAGCCCATTAATAGATACAAAACATGTAGAAAGTAATTAATAATAAAGTTTAAAAAAAATAAATAAAAATAAAAAATAAATAAATAAAACAGTCCCAATATATATATATATGTCAGAGATGAGAGCTTTTCGAAGAAGGTGTAGTAGGATTGTGGAAGTGATGAGGTCTTAACCGGGAGCCTTCTTTTTGGGTAGACGGGAGATGAGATACTTTACTTCAGAAGGATTGATGGATTTCGGTTGCAAGGATAGAGAAATACGTCAGTTTTTTTACTCTGGGGATAGGTTGTTTGTATCTGAATGAGGTGTAAAGGTGTTTTGGTGATGAATTGCAAGAATTTCGGATTTTTCTTTGTCTGTCGATGCCCATGAAGCATCGCCACGACGAAGAGGTGTGGAAGGAATATGTTGCTTAAGGATTTCTCTGGTGGCAGTCCAGAGGGATTTATCGGATGTTGTGAGTAAGGAATGAAAGAAATTAAAGGTTTTATTTCTATGAAGAAATAATTCCTTTTTTACTAGGCGGGAGAGTTTATTAAAAGATAGCCTATCAGAGGGATGCTGGTATTTCTGCCATAAGAATCGGGTTCGACGTTTTTTGGATTGGGGGTGATGTGTTGAGAGAGTGGGTTTGGTGGCTTAGGAATTTTTATGACGCTTCCCTAACTAACTGCTGTATAACAGAAGTGAAGGAGTGCAAAGCTGCGTCTAGTTCTTCGGGAGTTCTGAAGGAGGTAGTGAGGTCGATGGTGGATTCTAGGTGGAATTGAAAATCCTCCCAATTTTTGGGTCCGTTTATTAGAGTTTCAGAGGAAGTCTTAGGAATTGTTGTAAGAGATAGGTTTAGGATTATAGGGCTGTAATCGGAGGAAAGTTCACTTAATGAGGAAACTGATGTATGGATAGGACCTAGGTTTTTGTGGATAAAGAAATCAATTAGATCAGGGATGCGACATCCATCAGTTGGCCAGTAGGTAGGAGAGTCGGGTGACAGGGTTGTGAGGTTGCTGGAACGGATTGAGGAGTAAAGTGAGTGACCACGGGAGTTGGTCATTGTAGAACCCCAATGCAAGTGCTTCGCATAAAAGTCGTCCCCACATATGAAGGAAGGGCCAAGTATTTTGAAAAATTTAGTGAAATCTCTTGCTGTTATGCTCTTATTACGGGGGCAGTATACGGAAACAATATGGATAGAAAAGGCCGTTGTGGAAATTGACACCACAGTTGCTTGAATCATGTCTTTAGGATCAAAGTAAATGACTTGGTGGGAAAGGGAGTTATGGACTAACACCGCAGTTCCTCCACGAGCTGTGCCAAATCTGTGGTCTGTTCTGTAGGTATTATATCCTGTAATATGAAAGTTTTTTGTTTTGTTAATCGTGTTTCTGTAATAAGGTAATGTGTGCTTTCATGTTTTACAGTACCTTAGTAAGTTCGTTTGAGTGCGCCAGGACACCATTAGCGTTCCATAAAAGGATAGACAAGGTTGATGAAGGGATCATGGAATTTACAGGGGCTGTGTTGGGAACAGTCTTCCAATTGCAGCTGTAAGGACTTGTATCAAAGGAGTGATAATTAATTTAAGTTGGGACAAGAAGGATTTTAAAAGATTGCTCACATATTGGATTTCTGAATTGGTGGTGGGAGGAGGGATGAGTGAGATGGTTCGTGGTTGAGGCTGAGGTGGAGGTTGAGAAGAGGTCTGGGGCTGAGGTTGCTGGCGTCTAGTACGAGACAGAGATCTAGGCCTAGAATGTGTATCCGCCTGGGCGGGTATCTCTGATGTTGGCTTCTGTTCTTGGATGACAGATCTATAAGAGACACCTGGCTGGACGATTCTTGATGGTGGGCACAAGTTTCTGGTTGCTGCGATGATACTTGTTGATTGTATGCTTTTTATTTGATCTGCTTGTATACATCGCAGTCCCTGTAGCTGGCAGGAATGTTTTTGGAGCAGTGGGCGCAAGTAGCGGGTTTGGGAGAACGGGAGAGAGAGAGACTGGAGGTCTTCTTTGGCAGTTGCTGGTGTGATGCGGACCGCCACATTTTACGCACCGCGGGTTATAATTGCAGCCGGATTTGGTATGCACAAATTTTTGGCAATTATGGCACTGGAGTACTTTTTTTTTTTTTTTTTTTTTTTTTTACGTAAGGCCTTAAAAATTTGATAATTGTTCGGCATAGAGCTGAAATTGAATATTATTCTAATCCAGGACTCGAACCAGGGACAGATAGATTTTGTATTCTATTCCCTCTCATTTATTGTTTAAAGTTTACGTGGGACCACAACTAAATTAATATTTATAAATGAAAATTAAGAAAGTAAATAACGAGAGCCGATAAATAGCTAGACAATGTCGGCTCCTTCGAGCATAAAACGATGTATTCCCCTTTCTCGAGGGTTAGGCTCTCGATAGTGTGTTGGGAATTTAATAAGTTATCTAGCTCGTTCCGGTGGTGTAATGGAAGCATACCAGCCCGGAAAGCAGGAGATCCAGGTTCGAGTCCTGGCTGGGTCAGATAGATTTTTTATTCTATTCCCTCTCATTAATTGTTTAGTATATATAAATATTTACTGGTCCTTATCGCTAAGCTGGGGACCGAGCAGAGATTACTTATTCTGCTTAGCTGATAGTCTAAGCCGGCCGATAACAGCCGGCTGGCTGGGAGCTGGAGGGGACTCGTTTGACCAAGCACGTCTGCCTCTATGCTCACATGTATGATTATTTCACTCACTTGCTGAGGGTTTGTTCCTCGGTGAAATTCCTCGAAACTTCGTCAAAGTTGTCAGGCTGGCCACATCTTTAACTGTGACCAGTTTGAAAACAATTGAACACTTTTGATCATTTCTAAAGGTAAAATTGCAGAGAGCTAACAAAACATGTCCTCTCTCAAAATGACTACTGTGGAACCCGATAATAATTATATACATAAATCAATGAAAATTATTTTATAATAATAAATTATTATACTACTAATAACAGATAACAGTTAAAACAATAAATTATAGACAGATTAGTTTCAGGAAAGGAGGCGACGGGATAGCCAAGGGATTTGTTTGGGTCTCTCAATTCTAGTACTTCAGGTTCAATCCCACTCTGTGCAACCATATGTGAAATAAAATATTTTCCAAAGCTATGTATGTTAGAATAGGATGGAAACCTGTAGATAGTCCCTCCCTCCATGACCGTAAGTTGCTGAAAGGGATGTTAAATAAAAAATAAAATGAAGAAAAAGAAAATGTTTTAGTAAATAGCTTCTGCCTATTCGATTCTTTCACAGATTTCCACTATATTGTAATAGTGAATAATTTTGATTCAAAGTTAAACAAAGCATCTAAGTCCGAGAAAGTTAATGAAAAATTCGGCAGTCAGTCTGCAGGAGGGAGGGTAGTGGCCGAGAGGGAGGAGGCGGCAAATGGAAATTCTCTCTTTCACGATTATTGAGGCATGATGTGACAGAATAGAATTTTCTCCTGCTTAAACTAATCTCGGGAGTGAATGTGAGTTAATTGCGCGTATATTTCAACTTAAATCAAACATATACTGGAGCCATTTTTCTTTCGATTATCATCCCCAATTGTTTCAATCTTTCGTGGGGAGTGGGCGAGCTTAATTCCCCCTATGAAGAAATTTAACCTGCCAAAATCTTACTCTAGAAGTTCTGTTAAAATATACAATTAAGTTAAATTAAATACAAACAAATTCTTTGATAAAACTATGGTAGCGATGTTTTAATATAGATTGATAGATTTTTTATCTATTTCTCCATTTATTCATAGATTCTTCTACCGAACTTGAAAAGTTGCTTTTTTTACCGAGCTTTCGCCCATTCTGTGATAGCTACTTCAGGGCTGAATGGAAAATGAATTTATCATTTAATATTCCCCATTCAGCCATGAAGAAGCCATCACAGAATATGCTAAAGTTCGGCAAAAATTAAATTTTCGATACGGTCCCAACCCAATATTTTCATAATACTTAAACTTTGATAAAATCGGTTAATTCATATAAGAAATATGTAATGAAATCCAATATTTTCAAAAAATTAACAAATAAATTAATAAATAAATGTAGTTGCAAGAGAAAATCCCCAACCCTTTACTCTTGGATTTCATTATTTTATTTTATAAATACGAATAGAATAGAATTCCCTAATCCATTTATTTTTTTATCTCCACTGCAAGAAAATTATGGAGAACATTATCTGTATATAAATTGCCTTTTTCACAAAATTTTTTGAATATTTATATAAAAATATTTGGATCATTTGTCTTGTACTTTTTTTAACCTTTATTAACTTATTACATTCTGTTAAAAATAAAAACATTTTGTAATTTGATTACAATGAATAGTAAAAACTACATTTAATGACAATCACATGAGGAGAGAAGGTGGCCAATGACACCACTCTCAAATTATTACAGACTATGTCCCCTGAAGGTCACGGGGCCATCTTCGTTTGAGTCGACGGGGAGGGTTGTAGGGGTTGGAGTTGGAAGACAAGGTCTGTGCTTGTGGATTAGGGTGGAATGGCAGTTTACTGTGGAAAAGGCTGAAGTGGAAAGAAATTACATCCTAAACAAAAGGGATATTAAAATCGTGGTGAAGGGAGGAAATGGATACGTAATAGGGAGCATTTGCGATTATTCTCAGGGTTTTGGAATGAAAGGACTAGATTCGTTGGATGTTGGAAGGCTTGGCGGCAACCCAAATTTCTACACCGTATGTTCAGAGATTGGTCGTAGTAATGTCTTATAGAGCGGCAGTTTGTTTTCTATTGAAAGATTGGAATTTAGTTCTTGTCTTTTAACTTTAGTATGTTCTCCCAATGGGAGTCGTGAATAAAGATGGAACCCAAGGTAATGAAGGGAATTTGAGAGAGGTGAAAGGAATATTGTTAAATTTCAAAATTTCAGGAAAGTTTTTCTTTCGTAATTAGAAATTAACTTGAACGCATTTCGCTTCATTAATTCTTATTCTCAATTGGCCACATCATTTCTGAATGCTATCAAGATTATCTTATAGGTTTTGAGAAACAGTTTTAGGTTCGGGGTAGGAATCATTATATTACATACTTTAATTTCTCCTAATTAAAATGCATTTTAATTGATTAAATTACAAAAATCATGATTTTTGATATGTAAATGATTGGGATCGACATTATACTGTAACAAGAAAGGCTTAAAAGAACCCAAAATTACTATTATCGATTTAAAAAAAAAAAAAAAATGAGGCTAATTCACTCAGTAAAATATTTATTTGGTTGTGGTTTATTATCCCACGTAAATTTTAAACAATTAATGAGAGGGAATAGAATAAAAATCTATCTGTCCCAGCCAGGAATCGAACCTGGAACTCCTGCTATCCGGGCCGGCGTGCTTAGCCATTGCACCACCAGGACGAGCTAGATATCTCATTAAACTCCCTCTACACTAGCGAGAGCCTAACCCNTTTTTTTTTTTTTTTTTTTTTTTTTTTTTTTTTTTTTTTTTTTTTTTTTTTACGTAAGGCCTTAAAAATTTGATAATTGTTCGGCATAGAGCTGAAATTGAATATTATTCTAATCCAGGACTCGAACCAGGGACAGATAGATTTTGTATTCTATTCCCTCTCATTTATTGTTTAAAGTTTACGTGGGACCACAACTAAATTAATATTTATAAATGAAAATTAAGAAAGTAAATAACGAGAGCCGATAAATAGCTAGACAATGTCGGCTCCTTCGAGCATAAAACGATGTATTCCCCTTTCTCGAGGGTTAGGCTCTCGATAGTGTGTTGGGAATTTAATAAGTTATCTAGCTCGTTCCGGTGGTGTAATGGAAGCATACCAGCCCGGAAAGCAGGAGATCCAGGTTCGATTCCTGGCTGGGACAGATAGATTTTTTTATTCTATTCCCCCTCATTAATTGTTTAAAATTCACTCAGTAATTTCTCGCTCTTGAAGTTGTAAAACTTTGACCCACATACAAAAAATTAAGTTAAGAAAATATTATTTACTTCTCAATCTTTTTATTTTTTTGTGTGTGTGTGCGTGTGGGAACGTTGTTGAAAGAGTTATAAAAATTTCATAAATGAATGTGTCAAATGTCAAATCTTACTACTATAGGCTTCTTTTCAATGAGCAATAATACATTATTAAAAATGTAAGGTTAATGAATGCGATTGTTTTCATGTCAATTCTTTTTATTAACCGGTTAATATATCCATTATTGACTAATGACAAATTATCATTAGTTGAAAAACTAAATAACTAAATATAACAATCGCCACTTATATATATATATTTATTTAATAATTTATTTAAATATGTGTTTGTGTGTATATAAGTAC
>KZ806974.1:6096-16240 GCA_000696205.2 Oncopeltus fasciatus
TGTGGAACAGGGAATTTTATAGACGACATTAGTTCTGTTAGGAAGGGGGATGGGGTCTTTGAGGATGGTGTAAATAGATTTTAACTTGTTATTGGTGGAAAAAGAAAGCTTGAGGTTAGGAAAAGTTTTTCTGAGAGATTTCTTAATATTTTCAGACAGTTTTGGAATATAAGGAAGAGAACGGAAAACGAGGTCGTTATTTTGGGGGAGGGGGATATTTGGAAAAGAGGAAATAAAAAATTCCTTAACAAGTTTTCTAATGGTGTGAGTAGGAAAACCATTGGACAGGAGGATGTCAGTAACACGTTTAATATTTTTTCTGTGGAAAATCTTGTCAGAGAGTGTTAGTGATCTGTATCCTTTATTAAAAAAATACATTTTTTTTAATTTGTGTTTTTTTGGATCTACCTCGACCGAACCCCAACTAAAATCATCTTAGAGTAAAAGAAATAAGCTTCATTTCTTAGGTGTAACCATAAACCTCCTTCGGAGATCTATACAGACATCACTATCATTCTGATAATGACTTACAAGTTACGTTGAAACGTTGACAATAATAAAATAATCACCCCCACCAGTCTTTTAGTCTTTCATTTTTCTGATCCTAGACGAAACCCTGACTCATTTCTGCAGCAAAATACTCGACGTTCAACGAACCGCCAAACAATTGGTCATTGCATGATGATAAACAAAACATCTAGTGTAACAATTGAATGTCATTTCCGTTAACCTTTCAGGAGGAGATTGTAGAAAATATTTCATTGCTACATTGAGTAGACAGCTACAATATAAAAACGATAGACAGCTGTTAGAGTACAATATAAAAACGATGGCCACTTGAATTTAGTAATCTTAATTCTTAATGTATTTTAATTAAATGCATTTTGAGAACGTAAATAAAACATATATCGCAAGGGCTTTTCCTATGTTTTTTTGGACAACTGGCCAATTATAAAATAACAACAAATAAGACAGTTTTCGATATTTCCCTGAAAAATACGAGTGGTAATCTATATAAGCACATTTCTCGTAAGGAAATCAAGCTTATCTCATTGCTATCATGACGTCNTAAAATAATGAAACTAATTCTGGTATTAAAGACTTTTTTTTTTTTAAATTGTTGAATAATTTCTTTAATGGATAAAATTGGTCAAGAGATTGGGGCAAAGGATATTGAAATTTGAATGTTATAAATAAGTTATAGGAAAAGGTGAGCAATATACTGTTATAACATTTATAATATGTAATATTAAATGAAAAAACCGCCTAATAAGAAAGACATTTAAGAATCTAATATTGAGTAATGATTTAATTGCAACCCTTTAAAGAATTAAGCCCGATAAAAGAAAGAAATAGGGAAGGGGTTAGAAAGAGAACAAAATTTATAATGGCAATATTTTCGTTTATGAGTTAAACAGCAGATTCTAGATCATAAAATGTGCAAATGTATTTTTCTAACGTTTTTATTTTATATGAATTTTACGAAAAAAGAGCCTATAGCAAATTTTAGTGGACAACAAATTTCTATTCATTGTTTAAATTAAATTTTCACATTCACTCAATTCATATCCATCTATAATGAAATACTGGAAGCCTGCATGCATTAGCCAGCTACTTCATGACATTATTGTGTGAATGAGAAAATTTTACAGTCGCTATGTATTCGTTAGTGTGAACTCTCAAGGTTCATTCCCTTCTAACAAATATGAACGAAATTAAAATTTAAAATAGAGACAATTTTTGATCAGATGTCCACGGAATGAAAAAGATAAATACATTTATTTGTTGTTGGAGATAAATAACAGTCGTTCAAACAAAAACCCTCAAATATTTGTCTTTTTCGTAATTTAACTTAGCCAACTGGCTCGCTGATAATAAATGCACTTTTTATATTAAAGAAGGCTTCATTGTTTCATTTTTCATATACTCTTTATCACTTTTGCATATTTATATACTTTGTTATCAACTGTTATATTTATACAGTGCACATGAAATTGGCAAACGTTGGTCAAGTAGAGACAGCGTGATCCGAACGAATACGTCAGAGCATATTTACACTAAAAATATGGAAGTCTGATCAACATAATTGGTGTAAATATTGTATTTTTTAAAATATTAATTTTAGGAGAGTTGGTAGACCTGTGGTTATAGCACAGCGCTACTGACCTCTAGGTACCTATTTCGATATTGAATAATACATTAGTTACCATATACTTTGTGTTACATTACATATGTTTGTGATGGCACAAAAGACTCTTGGTAAACTCCTGCGAATACTGAGGTCCCATTGAACAATTCTTTGTTGTCTCTCAAGTGCTTAGAAGGCCACAAATACATCAATAATATAATCTCTCTGATCCTCGAAGTCTTGAAGTAGAACTGATATGGAATTTGACGTCATGAACTTATATTCATTGACCTAATGTTGAAACAGCGACTACTAAACATTTAGTTGCTTGTAAATTATGTGTATTAGTTAATCCGATATACTTCATCGACCAATTAATCGAAATAATGAATTGTACGAGATTTATTCATTTAATATAAGATAATAAGTATCATTTAATTGAACACTAATACAAAGTTTCTTTTCGAAAACTTTAAATTAAGTCATAATATTCATTTTAACTCTCTAACTTAAATATGCAACTTTTTTTAAGAAGAAATTAAATCAAATAAAACTAAATATTTTGTATACAATTTTGTAGATTTTGAGAGTACTTGTGATTACAAAAAAAATGATTGTATTATTTATTAAGAGATTTAATTCAAATTTCGCCCTTCTTATTTATTACATTTAACTTAGAGATGAAGTATTTGATACTTCTTCTATTTTTTTGAAATTATTTTGCTCATTTCCTCAGATAGTTTATTACCAAAATTTACAATTCCAATTTTTACAATCTTAATGGAAATATTTTTTTATTCAAACATTTTCAGTTTCCAGAAAACCCACTCAAACTTTTGGAATGTACCTGTTGAGTTATGTTTTGTTAAATATTGTTTCCGATATATCTAAACAACAGTTGTAATTGTAGACAGGCCATAAGATAGGTTTCGCCAGGAACACGGACATACTTTGGAATTGCCAAGATTCGCTGCCGGGGGCGGTTGTAATCTTGCAGATTGCCGTACTCGCACATGGAACAAATATTCCTTCAGAAACTCCAGAAGACTACGAGAGGGCTTTAGTTGGACTCCCATTAGAATTATCCTGTGGAATTAGGCCTCCCCCACCACTCTCGGGCAAGTAGCAGTTGAGTGCTCGAGGGTGAGAGAGACCTTGATTGATATTAGATAAGGGTAGCCAGGACCAGCTGACTTTGACACATGAAGCGACAATTCATTCTATCCCAACCCTTAATTCACTGAACCATTTCCAGAGTAATAGCCAATTCCTAGATTACAAAAAAAAATAAGTGAAAGTTTGTGTTTGTGTACTTAATTTAACACTTATTTTAAGATAAATGAGTCGTTTAATTTTAAGATAAGTCCATTTTAAATGATGTATGAAAACTGTAAAGTTTATACCGCTCTGTAGTTACTTAACTATTAATAATACAAATACGAGTTTCTGCATAATTTTAGAGTTAGTTTACAAATACGAACTTAAACTTGAAAGTATTGCTTTTTTTTAAACCTTTGAATGAATTGGTTAATGGCTGAAATTTGTATAGTAGGAGATTAAGACAAAGATTATAATTTTAAATCGTTGTATCATCCTATTCATTTACATGCTTTTATGGTATATTCGTTTGAAAAGGTGTATACTTATTAAAGCGCTTTGGATTTCTATCCTCAACTGTTGGGAGAATATAAATTTGTTAAATTGTATATTTTGTACAATTTTATTGTATAGGAACAGTAAAACTTTTGACTTGATAAACTGACTGACGTTAGCCTGAGGAGAAGTCAACATCATCATCATCAACTTTCAAAGACCCTGAGTAAGTATAAGATCAACCTTCTCCGAGTAAATTCTATATATCAGATACAAAATTATTTACTATATTTACCATCATATCTTTATCCTAATTCCTTAAAAATTTCCTCCCTATCTAAAATGTTTATAGCCATTCCCCATTAAATCCTTAATTATATTTCCAAATATGTTGTCATTAACCATAAACTTTTCCAATTTAACACAACTTGTAAATTACAAAATTACTTCACGACTGGCACTAAGGAATACCAATTTAACCTTTAGTTAATATTTAGGCCACTATAGGTTTTCCTGTGGAATTGGCACAGAAGAAGCTTTACGAAAATGATAACATAAATGTGAATGAACTCTTGAGGAGCCTTGAGAAAAAAATCTTTNAAAAAAAAAAAAAAAAAAAAAAAAAAGGACTACCTCTTACAAGATATAATGATATTATATTGATATTAAAATGTTATTATATAAAATAAATTAGACAATCTAGTCAGATCACACTTGAATATCTAAATTAGACAACTAGACTTCTTACTTATCACTAAAGCTTCATCGTTGTACTTAAGTGATGTCGTTTCATCTGACAGACTTTAGTAAATCAGCAGGTATGATGCCTATTAATATTTATATCTCTTACATTATTTCAGTATTCACTATACGTAAATTTTAACAGATTGCAGTTTCTAGTGACTCAATAATAAGTTACTAAATTCAATAAATAAATAACTTTCTGATGAATTACTTCTAATTACTTTGAATTACACAAATTACCTTTGTGTCATTTAAACACAAAATACCCAGTAAACCTTCTGTAATAAACCCTATTTTTTACAAGATAAAAAAATTAAAAATTTTCACATTCGCATTTAAACAATTGCTGATATGAATAAATCATTTAGGAACTGAAATATTTTGGCTAACAGGAAATGTGGGCGTTATTGGTAAAGGTTAGCTCCTTGACAAGCCGTTAAAGGCACAATATAATAAACTTAAGCTGGAGCAAAATATTGCTAAACAATTATCCGTTAACAAACAGCTGCTTGATAATTCAGGAAAAATGCTCCAATTAAACACGATAAAAATGTCAAAATATAGAATTAAATCCAACACATCCAAAAATACAAACACAATTAAATTATTTACTTAAATACACTTTTTTTTATTTGAAAATATCATATTTTACACATTTCAATTATGGCGTTGATACAAGTCTAGGATTTTCTAGTAAACTAAATATTATTACTCTAGAATTTTGTCTCTCTAAGAAGTAGCTAAAATCATTGAGAATACTCAGATAAAATTTATATTAACTCTTCCCAAAGTATTATGGCAATTGGGTAAGGTACATTGCTCCTTAATTTGAAATAATTTATTTTATTTTGCACAGATCCCTCTAACTTCTCTTTTCTTTAAAGGCATTGTTCTCTTATCACTTATTGCCATACGAGATAATGTGTTACAGCAATTGTTTTCCTACGTTTTGTATCAATATGTAATGAGTTACTATCTTCTGTATGTGATCCCATCATTAACAATTATTATTGTTAAAATTTACCTAAAGTATCCAAGACGTGTATTAATAATCTGTCAAAAAATAAAATACTAGACAGTTGCAATTCCTTGTCTATTTTATGATATCTGTACTTTTGAAGATATTTATTTATTGAATATAAATGTATAATTGGATATTGGAATTACTGGAAGGCTGATCATACTACTATTATTTGTTTTAATATGTTCATATTTGTGTTTCTTTGTTGCTTCAACAAACAATATTGAAAAGAAAATGTCAGCTTCATTTTTAAGCAAAAGTCTCCGGAACCTAAGCCTTAAGGCCCCTGAGGTCGCCGAGAACTCGGCTGCAGCTTAGGGAGGGAGGAGTTACATCCACCATGATACATGATTGCCTAAGTCTGCACTTTTCGGCTATATAAACTTAGTAACACTATCTTTCGCTCTCTCTGATGTTTTGCCAGTCTTGATGTCCGCGAAGCTATTTGACACAAAGTTGCTTCTTTAGAAGCCGAACTAGCCACCATTATATGGAGAGTCCCCTTCATTCTTGAAAACTTCAGACTCCAAAGCCCTCTTTCAGGGAGATTTAAGGTGAGCTTAAGAAGGAGCAGGTTCGTCAATAGAGTTGGAAGGGGAGTTTTAGCGCGCGAGTAAGGCTAAGGTCCTCTAAGCGTTGGGCGTCCTGCCACCGTAAGGGTATTAGTATTCCGCTCGTAGCACTGGAGACTACCGGCAGGCTTCTAACCTTCTATAAGAATAACCTACTTGGGCCGGTTTCACCAAGAAGTCCTGTGCGTCTCCATACCCTCAACACTCACATGGCCACATATACGCATGCTCCATGCACATCTATTTCAAGTGTTCCAATCATATTTATCTACACTGATCCTCGGATTAAATTTACAACAATGATCGATAATCTAATTAGTTTCCTTCTTTATTTAAAGTTTTAAATGATAAATATATGTACTATGAGAGTTAGTTACACCAAATTGTTGCATTTAATGATCTTAAACTAACCTGAACAATAATTTTAACCATATTGCCATTTAGGGCTCCTTATTTTTTGAGTATATTCAAAATTCCTGAAAAAATCAAGTGATATTTCATAAGTTCTTCGTTGATTATTCATAGAAAAAGCTATAAAAAGGAGTTTAATATTTAGTATATTAAATATATATATTCCGTAACAGATTTGCTTCGATGTGAAATCACCAATTCGTTTCAAGTTTGATACTTACCATATGATATCCTATTATCTAGTACTGTCTTTACCGAAAAATTAAAAAATAAAACTTCATATGTTTATTTTACGTCAGAAAGGAAGTAAGGTGTCAATTTTTGCACTGCCCATTGTCATTAATTGTCTATATTCTTTATCTACTCGTACTATTATATCTGAAACAATTGCAAGTTAAGCTACAAAGTTTAAAGAACTTTAAAGTTTATAAAGTTTAAGCCACAAACTACTGGACTCGACGGGTTCGATTATTCCATAATACGGTCATTCTTATCAACCGCTTGANTAAATATTTTTTATGGATATTTTAAACAATGTAATAAGAAGTAGTACTTGGGGAATTATGCAGCCGTAGAATGATTTCATAAATTATATTTCTAGTCTTACTTTTTCGCCCTCCTGAAACTGACGTCCGCAGTGGAAATTTCTCCACCCTATTTATTTTTGTGTCCCAATTTCTCTTCATTCATATACTCAAGAGGTTAAATGCAAATTGTACTACCAATTTTTAAAATATGTAAAATAAATCAGTGTTTCATTTAATTTATTTTTCATTTTGCTCGTGTGTCTGAATACGTCCAAGAAATTTTAAATACCAAAATTTAATAAGGTTTCTGAGCTTCTTTTTGCAAGTAAATAATGGAGGAGGGAACGAAGTTTTAGAAAAAAATTTCAAACAATTTACAATTTCACATAAAATATAAATTAACTAAGATATTTAAGTATATAATTTCAATGGTTGGGTCACTACCCTACTTTTAAAATTTTTTAAACGAAAGTCGGATTGAGGCTTTTAAATCTACTCCACAAAAGAAATTAATTTTAGCTGAAATGTAAGGTGATGTTCAGTAGATCAAATGAATATCATTAATATTTTGGTCATTGTCAATAGTATGATCTATAATTTGTGAGATATATTTGCTGTGAACAACAGTTGTAGTACAAAAGCATGAATGATAATTCTTCTTAATGCCATATACAAGACCATAAATCGACCAATCTGGAACTACGGTGCAGAACTGTGGGGTGCCGCTAAGCCTTCCAATATCCAATGAATACAATCCTTTCAGTCCAAAATTCTCAGAATAATTGCTAACGCTCCATATTATTTATCCAACTCTACCCTTCATAAATACTTTAATATTNTGTATTCGCCATCAAATTACAAGATGTTAAGTTACAGAATGTAATAAATGAAGATTTATTTATTTAAAAAAAAATTCTTAATGAGTGACGCAAAAGACGAAATACATTCGGGAATGAACTATAGAGAACTGTGCATCTTCCCTAATCTATGCTATCAATGTACAAACTCCTCCGGCCATAGTATTTGTAGAAATACTTTTTTTCAAGAAAGATTTTTTTTTTCAGAAATCTAGTTTACAGTACATTATATGTTTAAAAAATCGTTAAAGAATATAAATGACAGAAAATACATTTAATAACTACAAACTGCAAAATGCATAATTGTAATATGATAATGAACAATATATATTTTAAATTTTTTTGTTTTCTCTAAACATCCTTTCTTCATCGCCAGATTAAAAAAATGTCATTAAACATTATGAAAAATTGAGTACAAAATATTAAATAGCTGTAGTTTAAGTCAAATAGCAAATTCCTGAAATAAAATCACACACCGAATTTGATTTATTTATTTTTAAATTTTCAGAGGCTAAATAAATATTTTGTACAAAACACACACACACAAGCACACATACTGACTCACAAGCACACACACACTCACATATATATATATATATATCTTCTTGCATGAAATTTGTTCTACGATGGAGATCATATCTACTAGAAGAGATAAACAGGAGAAAATAATGTAGTGGGTTAATGTAACTATGTTTCTCAAAGTCCATGACATATTAGAAGAAGTAGAGTCATTTAAAATCTAGAACGAGAGACTGGATATGGGGGGAAGAAGGGTTTTCTCAGGGGAAATTAAAAACGGAAAATAGTAGGGGATGAAGAATGTCTGGAGTAAGTTGTAGTTACTTTGAAATATGTAAGGAGACGAGTAAGTCATTAACATTGATAGTACTATGCTCCCATAAAAACATTTAGGATTTAAACATTGTTATTTTACATCTTTAGTGTAAAGAATAACTTAATTGAATATATCCGGTTCAACTTTTTTTTTTTTACAAAAATTTATTATCTACAAAATATTTACAGAAAAAGCTAAGGTAGTTAGTTGTTTATGAATAAAAATTTGAGCTCTTACCTTTTGAATACTTCTAAACCTGTAATAGTGACCTTAAATAATACAACCATCGCTTCCCGCCTTATAAGAAATAATTTTTGAAATTAGATATTCAGGTTCATTTTAGCATAGCAAATCTGGTATTTTTTACGCAGGTCATTCTTGAAGGACTTTTCTTAGACATTTTGGTTTTTATGTTGTAAGATATTGTGATGTCAAATTAATAATTTCTTACTTATTCTTTCTGTTTACACAAACATGTTTAATTTTGTTATATATGTGTTTACCTCTGCTCGCAGTGAATACTCGTTGCTGATGAATAAACATTCTAGAAATCCAGTTTTTGTGTGAATTATTTTAATTGGGATTATTATTTTCATTATTTTATATGAGAATTATAATTACGAAAAGCTTATAAAGCATAATATGCATAAAAAGTATTTATATTAAGTAACATATTCACAAAAACTTATGTTAAGGAAAGTTTTTACGATTAAAACTAGGATGATATAATTTCAATGGTTGGGTCACTACCCTACTTTTAAAATTTTTTAAACGAAAGTCGGATTGAGGCTTTTAAATCTACTCCACTAAAGAAATTAATTTTAGCTGAAATGTAAGGTGATGTTCAGTAGATCAAATGAATATCATTAATATTTTGGTCATTGTCATTAGTATGATCTATAATTTGTGAGATATATTTGCTGTGAACAACAGTTGTAGTACAAAAGCATTGATGATAATTCTTCTTAATGCCATATACAAGACCATAAATCGACCAATCTGGACCTACGGTGCAGAACTGTGGGGTGCCGCTAAGCCTTCCAATATCCAACGAATACAATCCTTTCAGTCCAAAATTCTCAGAATAATTGCTAACGCTCCATATTACGTGTCCAACTCAACCCTTCTTCACGACTTTAATAGTCCTTTCGTCTAAGATCTCATCTCCACCCGCTTCAAACTCTTCCATAGTAAACTCCAATTTCATCCCAATCCATATGCCCAATCCCTTTCTCCGGACACCAATCTTACAATCCTCCCCGTCGACTAAACCCGAGATGGCCTCGCGACCTCCTGGGCTTTAATACCTAAACCTATTGTGAATGGGGTCGATGGGCCCCTTTTCCCAGCACTGTGATGACTATTTATTTGTTTTATTGTTGATTTTATTTATATTTTATTATATATATATTTTTATATATGTATATTTATGTTGTCATCAAATTACAAGATGTTA
>KZ806974.1:19487-37483 GCA_000696205.2 Oncopeltus fasciatus
CTCGTTGGGTACTAATTACATGTAAGTATTAATATAATGTTTGCTGTTTCCTTGTTATAGTTGCAGCCCTGAGATATTTATACCGTATAACCACAAACATAACCGAATAATGGAAATGTCAAGACATTATTTTCATTTTTATCATTCAGAAAAACTATTTTTCAACATCATAACAGCGAATTATATCTACATTCCAGTAAAAAAAGTCGTCTGAATAAATATATATAATAGGATTGATTACAAATAACACTTCACGAATTAATATTTGAGATACAGAAAATAAATTTAATCATGGTCATTTTATATATATATAAGAATATCTGAATGTGAAATTTCTTATAATCTTACTCCCATGATGATCTCCAAGTATTTATTTGCACACGTTATCTCATTTCCTCAATATTAGTAGCATTATTATTATTGAAATGCTATAGAAGTTTCTTAAAGTTATAACAAAGTGTGTATATTTTGTGAGAAATGTAGAAAGTGTGTAGAGCGATTAAATTGTGGTTTTTGAAATTCGTGTTAGATTAAAATTAAATTTCGTCAAAATAAAGCAAGTTTTTAAATTAGATTTTTAATTTCACGCACGTCTGCACTCAATGAATCCACAACAATATCTCAAAATGAACACATACAAATACAAATGATAAAACTTATTTGGAGCTCTTGCTAGCCCATGGTTGCTCTGCAATATTTTGAATAATTAGTTAGCGAACTATAAAAATTGTAGATTCCTTTACTAAAACTAATATTTTCCTGAAATAATCTCTTACTGAGTTATATTGTTTATTCATAAAACATTAATCATTAGTAAAATGTGGATGTTTTTTTATTTTCATATTGAATTAATTGACGCCGTGAGTAAATGACGTAGTGAATTTAATTCTGTCTAAAATTTTATTAGGACTTTGTTTTAAAGTTCCGCATGTCCAATTACCTTTTACATGACTCAGAAATCGATTTTGGAGAGGGTTGTAGTGGGGGAAGGGGGGATCTACAGGTGCGAGCCTAATTTTATTTGTACTTATTATGGTTCAAGGTATGCTTAAATTTTCCGATTAAAGCCTGCCCAGGTCGAAAACCAAACCTCCAGTTCTGTATTCTGGTAAAAACTTATTTGGACACATTCAGCCAGATTAGTGCCCATATGAAAGTCAGTGTAAGTCACATATGTGTGAAAGCCATTTTTAGACTATTAGATGCATATAGTAATAGCAATATGTAAGCAGCTAACAAATATTTGCTTTTTCAATATGTAGAAAATACTTTTCCTAAAATAAAATACAATAAAATATTCTCTATGAACAGGATGTGAGTTGACCTATGATATCATTGCAGAACAGGTGGTCGATTTTCGTTAAATGGGTTTTAAAATTAAAAAAAAAAAAACTATTTAACGAATAATATGTATTTAGTAAAATTTCAGTCAGAATTTCAGGCCTTCTTTAAAGATGTCTAAAAGAAAAATATAATGACTAAAACTATAGAACTAAAAATGTTAATGCTCTACAAATTGAACCATCTAGCATATGAAGCAAACCTTTTAAAAAAACCTTTATTTNATTATGTGTGAATGGTATATTATAAATCTTCTTTATTATTTATTTTGGAAATATATTTATTTAATCAGAAGTGAGAGTTAGACTAGCCCCCTCCCTTCTCCCATTTAAAACATGTGAGGTTAAAATGTTGTGAAAAGGTACCCTTCTTATCTATATTTGTCTTCTGAATACTAAATCACATACTTATATATGGAAGTTTATATATACACAAACATTTCTCACAACTTCATTCATCCAGAGTCAAATAAATTAAAAAGAAAAATTTTAGTAAACTAGAAGATTTTTTAATAGAAATAGTTGTTTAATTAAATTGTTTTTAAAATAATCGTTCTATGACTATATTTTCAATAAAATTTCTCAAATTAGTATATATATCTTTTACACTTAATAATTTTACTTCGCATAGGCAAACTGTGTGTTGTGAAAGATGAAAATTCACTGAATAATCTCTAATTAGAAATGTTCAACACAGTTCCATTAATTTGTTCACCGGATTGGTCGGTCCTAGATTTCTCGTAGCTCTTTGTGTGCAAATTCACTATTTACCGGAAGACGATTATGGAGGGGTATTGATAATTTGGATTATCAGTCACTAAGTGTATAGTTTGAGCACACCGTTTGATAATCTTTTATTAATTTCCAAAGTTATCATTGATATTTTCTGTTAATTATCATATATTCTCCAATCCTGTATGCTTGATCAAGAATCAAGTTTGATTTAGATACCTATAGCATAAGGTATATAATGACAGATTTAAAGTATCTAAATCTATGTTTAAAACCATTAATTATTCAGTTCCGCTTTCTTATAAGATTCAAATATAATTTTTTTGTCGTATATATTCTAAATGAAATTTTCAATTAGAATTGTGCAGTTAAGCAAGTGAAGATATCATTTATGTTTACCATAAATGTTAAAACAAAATGAAATAAAAATTTACTTACAAAAAGTGGTATTTTTTGTGGAAAAAGAAAAACAAAAGCTCAAATAGAGTTGTGGTGGAATTGGTAAATATGTGGTAAAATTTAAATTACTTATTGAATGACGTATAGAAATATATTAACATCAAGTTGTAAAACTAATAAAATAAAATAAAATGACAATATGTAAATAAATACTCATAAAACCGATAATGTTTTAAAAAATAATTTTCCTATTAAAATGTGTGTCAAATGTGAGAGTCGGCCCGTATAACAAAATTAAGATTTTTTCATTGAAATAAAAATTTAAGTACTTCATGACTATATCTTCATTCATAATAAAATTCATAAAACTAATTTAGTTTTAAATGACGCATAAAGGCTTTTGCTCCTTATTATCATAATTTGAAAAACAAAAAAAAACACGGGCTTATTATTAATTCACCATGACCAACTAATCAAATCAGTAATTTTAATTTTGAATATTCAGCAGTAGAGATTGATACAAAATTTGAATAATGCCTTAGAACAATGGATAGAAACAAAATGTATAATGAAACAGCTGATTAATTGAAGAACAACTGAACAATTTAGCCCTATGGAAGGAGAAAAGTCTGGAGCTGTTGAAAGATGCAGAGAAAGAAAGATAAATTTTAAATGGAAAAGTTGGGCTGTCGGGAAATACCTCTCCCCCCAACCCTCCCTGACAAGTTCAGTCGGAAGTGGGAGAGGGAAGAATGTGGGTAAAATGTGGGTCAGAGAGGACATGTCGGTTTCAGGATTGCAAGTTCTGTCCGGAATGCATGCATATCAGGCAGGTCACGTATCGACTGCATCACAACACGGGAGACTACAGTAAATATTTTCATTTACGTCCCTTTGATACAGGCCGCTCTCCCTTTGTACTTACCGCCTCACATCGCATACTCTTCACCTGTCCATCTGAAGTTTCCCAAATTCTAATCCTTAACCCTCAGTCATGCAGATTTCTCTCTTTCTTTTAATGATAGGTATTGTGCGTCCAATATCTGAAGGCCCCTCGGAGCTGTCCCTATCAGGCCGGCACATTTCTGCTCCAGACCGATGTATTGCCCGGATCACAAAAATCGTCACCCAACCCATTCCCATGGTATGTGCAGGTTAATGAGCTCCGAATAGGCAAGGTTGACGGACTTGGAATAAACGCTCCTATTCATCGCTCTGTTGGTCACGCTCTATCTCCCACCCTTTATTCCCAGGGGCCATCAGATCTTGGGCGTAGGTGTGGTTACATATTGTTGTTTATTAATCATCAAACACAAAAATACTTTTAGTTACTTTATGTTACTGTAATAATAAGGTGTATCATATATTTTTCCCTCATGAATTCTTTAGTAATTTTATTTTAAAATTATTACAGATAGCCTACACAGTTACCCGAAACGTCCTTAGATAATTAAATTACATTTAAAAAAAAATTTTTTTTTAGTCCAACCTTGACCGAACCCCTATAAATTCTTTAATAATAATCTCGACAGTGTATAAACTCTCCATTTGTTCAAATAAATATTTCCATTAACTACAACTCACATAAATCTACTTACGGAATTTAAAAAAAGCAAATTATTTGCGTACTGCTTAGCTTTAATAATAAACTACAAAATATAAATAAAATATTTAAAGAAAACTGTTATACTCCAGGAAAAGTGACTCCAGACATAAGTGTAGAATAACAATTTGCTTACACTACACCGAATCCCCTTTTAATCCATATTTTCCCCAATTAATTATATTTCAAGTTTCATTTCCCTCTCAAATGTTTTTCTTCAATAGTTAATATTTTACAAATAAATAAATTTTGTGTGAATGGTATATTATAAAACTTCTTTATTTCTATTTGTTGATTTTACTTGGGGTTCAGTCAAGGTAGATCCAAAAAACACAAATTTAAAAAATGTATTTTTTAATAAAGGATTATCTGCCAACGTTTCGGCTTACATTGTAAGCCATCTTCAGGGCTATCATGAAGACGAGAGAGGACGTCCTGTCCCTAAGTTCACATTTCCATGAGGTTAATAATTAAGGTTTTTTCACTAATACTATTTTTCCTTTTGAACATTGAGAAGGAAAGTTTGTTGACCGTAGATATTATTCTAAGATGATTTTAGTTGGGGTTCGGTCAAGGTAGATCCAAAAAACACAAATATAAAAANTGTGTGAATGGTATATTATAAATCTTCTTTATTATTTATTTTGGAAATATATTTATTTAATCAGAAGTGAGAGTTAGACTAGCCCCCTCCCTTCTCCCATTTAAAACATGTGAGGTTAAAATGTTGTGAAAAGGTACCCTTCTTATCTATATTTGTCTTCTGAATACTAAATCACATACTTATATATGGAAGTTTATATATACACAAACATTTCTCACAACTTCATTCATCCAGAGTCAAATAAATTAAAAAGAAAAATTTTAGTAAACTAGAAGATTTTTTAATAGAAATAGTTGTTTAATTAAATTGTTTTTAAAATAATCGTTCTATGACTATATTTTCAATAAAATTTCTCAAATTAGTATATATATCTTTTACACTTAATAATTTTACTTCGCATAGGCAAACTGTGTGTTGTGAAAGATGAAAATTCACTGAATAATCTCTAATTAGAAATGTTCAACACAGTTCCATTAATTTGTTCACCGGATTGGTCGGTCCTAGATTTCTCGTAGCTCTTTGTGTGCAAATTCACTATTTACCGGAAGACGATTATGGAGGGGTATTGATAATTTGGATTATCAGTCACTAAGTGTATAGTTTGAGCACACCGTTTGATAATCTTTTATTAATTTCCAAAGTTATCATTGATATTTTCTGTTAATTATCATATATTCTCCAATCCTGTATGCTTGATCAAGAATCAAGTTTGATTTAGATACCTATAGCATAAGGTATATAATGACAGATTTAAAGTATCTAAATCTATGTTTAAAACCATTAATTATTCAGTTCCGCTTTCTTATAAGATTCAAATATAATTTTTTTGTCGTATATATTCTAAATGAAATTTTCAATTAGAATTGTGCAGTTAAGCAAGTGAAGATATCATTTATGTTTACCATAAATGTTAAAACAAAATGAAATAAAAATTTACTTACAAAAAGTGGTATTTTTTGTGGAAAAAGAAAAACAAAAGCTCAAATAGAGTTGTGGTGGAATTGGTAAATATATGGTAAAATTTAAATTTCTTATTGAATGACGTATAGAAATATATTAACATCAAGTTGTAAAACTAATAAAATAAAATAAAATGACAATATGTAAATAAATACTCATAAAACCGATAATGTTTTAAAAAATAATTTTCCTATTAAAATGTGTGTCAAATGTGAGAGTCGGCCCGTATAACAAAATTAAGATTTTTTCATTGAAATAAAAATTTAAGTACTTCATGACTATATCTTCATTCATAATAAAATTCATAAAACTAATTTAGTTTTAAATGACGCATAAAGGCTTTTGCTCCTTATTATCATAATTTGAAAAACAAAAAAAAACACGGGCTTATTATTAATTCACCATGACCAACTAATCAAATCAGTAATTTTAATTTTGAATATTCAGCAGTAGAGATTGATACAAAATTTGAATAATGCCTTAGAACAATGGATAGAAACAAAATGTATAATGAAACAGCTGATTAATTGAAGAACAACTGAACAATTTAGCCCTATGGAAGGAGAAAAGTCTGGAGCTGTTGAAAGATGCAGAGAAAGAAAGATAAATTTTAAATGGAAAAGTTGGGCTGTCGGGAAATACCTCTCCCCCCAACCCTCCCTGACAAGTTCAGTCGGAAGTGGGAGAGGGAAGAATGTGGGTAAAATGTGGGTCAGAGAGGACATGTCGGTTTCAGGATTGCAAGTTCTGTCCGGAATGCATGCATATCAGGCAGGTCACGTATCGACTGCATCACAACACGGGAGACTACAGTAAATATTTTCATTTAGATGTACTTCTCCCTGAAAGAGTACCCTCCTCAGTCGCGAAAAAACACACACATATACGAATGCATGGATTACCTTTATTTAATTTTTTTTTGCATGTTAAACATATAAATAAAGAAGATTTTTAGGAAAATAATGTTTTAGGGAAACGATTCCTTGGTTCGCATATAAAAAAGGTTATCTTTGCCAGTTATAAAATAGAAGACATATTACAAAAAACAGGCCAAATAAAAGAAAAAAAATACATGTTTGAATTGAAACACTTTCTTATTTTAGCATTTGATTAACTAAAACACCATTAATCTCATTATATAATAATGTTTACAAATACACATGTCTTACTGTTATTCATAGAATCATAACCTAGCAGAAGGAGAATGTTAAAAAATAAATATTTATTAAGTACATGATGAATAATTTTCAGAGTTAACGCAGTCATATTTCATATATTCTATATTAATTCTATTCAATTTAAAACTTGAAAATATAATCCTTGTCGTGTCGAAGTCTACACTTCAAGAATGTAATTACACAAAATAGTTCAGTAATTATTTTGTAATGTTTTATTGTTTTGAATTATTTACACTTGAGCTGTCTAAAATTGCTGAGATATCGACGGACAGCGACTAATTTTCCAAGGTTTACGCAGTTTGAAGGGTTGAGCAAGACAAACTACTTCCGGTAACCTTCCTCTAGGGGATGGACGTTCCAGGCAAGCTGCTCATTGTCTGGAGTTAATTTTCCAGGCTGGAGCGAGGTGACTGTTCGGCCGGTGCGAGGAATCATAGTTGGCTCTACGACCATATGTCGTATCACTGACACCGTACTGAAAGTTGGTAGGGTGAAATTAAAATGAAAGTTGAATTTCATCTCAAAGTTTCTAAAACTAAGCGAATTCCCCAGATTTAATCAAAATTAGACGTACACTAGATGAATATGTTTAATAACCAAATTTGATAAATATAACAAACGCTTTAGTCGTAGAATCTAGCGACAGGTCGGCTACAAGAATGTATTTCTTTTTAATTATGAATGACACGAAAAATAAGATTATAAATGTTATAAAGTTTTGTTCAATCATATTAAGTTTCAGAAATTATATCCAAATGTAATAATAAAATATGTATAGATTGATCAATTTTATTTTTCTTTTAGTCATCAAATATCATCTAATATCAAAGTCCAAAAACCAAGATTAACCCATCTAACGAATAAAAATATTAAATAAAATATTAAAATATAAGAATACACTTAAAATCGAATTTGTGTATTCTTCTTTCATTTGGCAAAATGTAAAGCTGCGTTTGTATACACGTTTTAGAGTCAGCTGGAAATTATATAAGCATATTTGAGAATAATTGTAGTTGGTGTATATGGTTGAATCGACAAAGACGTTTTTGTATTTCTTCGGTTCTGATATAACACTTAAGTTTAGTTTGCTTGTTGGCATCAGATCTAACAGAATAGACATTGTCTGAAAATTATAAATTGGCTCCGGTGCGTCACCACCAAAAAAAAAATTATTTTATTACTTTTTAATAAATACAAATTATTTATGGTATCGAAATGTGTGTAATAATGTGCCTACGCAGTTCAAAATTGTGTGATGAGTACAAGAGTCATTAGATCCTCAGGCCAACAAAATCAGCTAAAATAGCACACACACACACACATATATACATACATATATCAGCAATTTTAATGCTAATATGCTGAATTTAAAGGAAAAGTATAGCCTTTCCACTTACCGAAGGACTCCCAGAGGTTCATTAGCAAGGGTATATGAAGAGACGTAGAATCCCATCGTGTGTGCAGGACAACAGCGCTCTCCTGTAATTACGCCCTATCTCCGACCCTTATCACTGGCCAATATTCGATAAGGAGCAAACATAGCCCTCTCCCGACCCTTATCAGGGGGGCTGCAGGGCTGGCTGAGGGAAATATTAGTAGATGGGCGAGATCCTCTCTCCCGCCTAAGTACACACTATTAATAATTTGGGACGATGAAGAAGGTTGCAATTGATCGCTCCTCTAACTCTTTATCTACAACTATCTATTTATCTTTCTCTTTTTAGCTGATTTTACTTCAGTTAAAGCCAAGCTATTAATTTCGATAGCGAATTTCAATAATTTACGAAATTAAAAAAAAATTCGAAAAAATAAATAAATATGTATCTATAAAAATGTTTGTAAACAACGGGATATTACTCCTGGAAGAAGAATTTAAGCAAAAAAAGCAAAATGGGATAGAGGAATGCAAAATGGTAGGCATATTGTGTAAACAACTTCCATTGCTGAGAGAGTGAAAACCGTGAATAAAAATGGTGAAATGATGTAAAAAAATCGTACAAAAGTAAATACATATTTTTATTGTAATCAAATCATGTATTTCTATCTATACATTTCTTAACTCCATACCTCCAAGGGGTTTTATGAAGTAACTTATCACAATGGTTCCTTAGAAGTGAATTAACCTCCTTAAACTTGTCTATGTTTTTATTAACACACTTAAGAACATATGGATTTCTTTTGCAGAGATTTAAACAATTTTTTAAGGTATTTTTATCAGCTAAAATAAAAATGGCGAGATTTACCCTCTCGCAACCAGAAGGGGCCCCATGGTAGCTGTTGAAGCTTTTATTTATAAGTAAAGGCTTTCCCTGAGCTATGGATGTTTAGAATGAGACTAAAACTTGCAGATAGTCCCTCCCCCCATGACACTAAGTAATTTAAATGGAGGATAAAACTTAATTAGCAGAAATTGTGAGACATATATATTTTACATAAGATGAAATATATTACTCTGATAGTATGGGACATGCGAATAATCGGTCACCAGCGTTTTACAGAAATTACATAAAATATCTGGAAAATGTGAACATTTATCTTTATTATTTTCTTTTAATTATTATTTTATTGGACTGTTATGGAAGTCTCCATACACTTCATTTATTTCGATTTTATTAAAAAAGAAAATTCTGGCATTATTTGAAAGAGGATGTTGAGAAATGTTAGTATTACCACGATGGAGCACCGGTGACATCGATGGAAGTATGAATAGATACAACATTATTAATAAAATAATAGTCACACATATTATAATCTCGTCACCATACAGTGTAATTATATTTAGAAAATAAACATGTCTCTCATCTTTCTTCTGAATTCTACTTTTTCTAAAGGGCTGATAGTTATGATAACAACTTACATCTCAAAAGTGATACATAAAAAAAAAATTGTGTTATCACTATTTACTTTCTTTTTTTTATTGAGTTCTTTATTACTCAGTGGATTATATTTAATTTATGTTTTTAATTTTATCTTCTTGTACATGGAGTTGTTTTTGTAAATAATTTCAGCAATGCCTCTTAGGAATATCTACGAGTTGCTGTTTGAAATGAATAGCACCGCTCATAGTGTGCTTTATCTTTATACATTTTTCAATATTTTATTTTTGATTACATTTCTCATAACAAATAAATGATTATCAGTATTAGTATTTAATCTAAACAGCAAAATTGGGTTTAATGGAAGATTAATTCTATTTTGACTCAGTCAGGTTGGAAAGAAATATCATTTGTGTACAATCTCTCATTCAAGCTCTTATTCTAATTCCATTTTAAAGATTTATTGGGTTCCGGGTCACACGGGATTGTGGAGGAAAGATATTCCAAACACACCCTGACATAGATGAACTGACATGAAAGCCGAACTCAATTTCTTGGGTAGCTGTTCTGTGTCAAAGCGAGACCTCTTTTTGCACCCTAAGCCCGTCAGAAGTGTCCTCTCATGAAAGCTACATTGCCTGCTTTGGAACATAACTGGATACCTAAGAAAAAGAGTAGTACACCCCAGTAAATACAACTTTCTTCCATATACCACTTGATTCCTGTGCGATTGCTTAAAGGACATTTGCATGTGTCTAAAATTCATAACACGATTTTCACTTTCGTACTTACACTAAATATTTTAATTTATCTTCCATTCATTTTTATTTTTAATTAAATAAATAAAAAATTCAAAAACGAATCAATTTACAGTTAAACACAAGTAGGATCTCAAAGTTTCTAAAACTAAGCGAATTCCCCAGATTTAATCAAAATTAGACGTACACTAGATGAATATGTTTAATAACCAAATTTGATAAATATAACAAACGCTTTAGTCGTAGAACCTAGCGACAGGTCGGCTACAAGAATGTATTTCTTTTTAATTATGAATGACACGAAAAATAAGATTATAAATGTTATAAAATTTTGTTCAATTATATTAAGTTTCAGAAATTATATCCAAATGTAAACTTAACTAAGGGTNTATAAATAAAATATTTTTATCTTTCTCAATATTTAATATTTTACAAATAAATACATTATGTGTGAATGGTATATTATAAATCTTCTTTATTATTTATTTTGGAAATATATTTATTTAATCAGAAGTGAGAGTTAGACTAGCCCCCTCCCTTCTCCCATTTAAAACATGTGAGGTTAAAATGTTGTGAAAAGGTACCCTTCTTATCTATATTTGTCTTCTGAATACTAAATCACATACTTATATATGGAAGTTTATATATACACAAACATTTCTCACAACTTCATTCATCCAGAGTCAAATAAATTAAAAAGAAAAATTTTAGTAAACTAGAAGATTTTTTAATAGAAATAGTTGTTTAATTAAATTGTTTTTAAAATAATCGTTCTATGACTATATTTTCAATAAAATTTCTCAAATTAGTATATATATCTTTTACACTTAATAATTTTACTTCGCATAGGCAAACTGTGTGTTGTGAAAGATGAAAATTCACTGAATAATCTCTAATTAGAAATGTTCAACACAGTTCCATTAATTTGTTCACCGGATTGGTCGGTCCTAGATTTCTCGTAGCTCTTTGTGTGCAAATTCACTATTTACCGGAAGACGATTATGGAGGGGTATTGATAATTTGGATTATCAGTCACTAAGTGTATAGTTTGAGCACACCGTTTGATAATCTTTTATTAATTTCTAATGTTATCATTGATATTTTCTGTTAATTATCATATATTCTCCAATCCTGTATGCTTGATCAAGAATCAAGTTTGATTTATTCAAGGATTATTCGGATGAATCTAAAAAATACCGTAGACATACTAGGAAATAACGAGCTCTAGTGAAGGAATAGGACTTCTAGAAGTTTTTGATTTAAACTTCACTATTTAAGTTTTGTCTATGTGCACATGCCTCTGGCTATTGTCTAATTATTAAATATGGTGAATTTGAATTTTTTCTCAAGAGACGTGTATTACAATTTTATTAAGATCCTTAAACTGTACTTTAGTAAGTAAAATTACTAATGATAATTTTTTTTCTTACTTTATCATTTCTATGACTGTTTCTGGCATAAGTGGTATATCAAACATCGGTTTCTGGGATCGTTCTGTGCTATTTGAAAATGTTTTTTTTTCTTAGAATTATAACTGGAGCTGTAGGGCAGACAGCCAACTTCTAGATTAAATTGAAATTGATCCTTGTTTTCAGTGTCTTACTACTATTCCGTTTTTATAAATTGTATATTACTTTTAATGCATCTTGTCTTAGTACCACTTGAAAATCAATGTTTCTTAATTAAAAATAATTGAATTTAAGATGGAAAATGACAATTAACTTACTCTCACATGTTAGTTAATATTATGTCATTGGATATTTCAAGATAACTTTTGGAAATGTTCTTCAGGTTGTAAAATTTCAATATTTTATGAACTCTTATGTATTTTAGTGTAATACACTTTTCTATTTTATGAGACACTACTACCTCTTTTGTGACGACGGAAGAGAAGTTTTCTTCAAACCTTCTGTTATCTGCCTGAGGGGTTATGTTTATAGAGAGTTATTGTTTAAATAATTAATGTTTTCTCCTGGAAGTTTCGTATAAGCCAAGACTATTATTTTCAGTAAGGTTATAGCTCTAGGAACAGTTTTGGTTTTATTTGACTGCGATGAGGTAATTAGTTTCATTGACATTATAATAAGTTTAATTGGATTGTAATAACTTCTCCATTTAAAATTTAATCTTTCGTTCAATTAAAAATATTTTGAAACATTGACCTTGAAGACCTTCACTCTTCACTGACGAGGGGCGAGAAGTCTGACCTTAAAATTTTACTCTTGTAATTTTTTTCTACACTCTTTATACCAATTGTTCTTATTTAGTAAATAAATAGTGTTTGATTACACACACACACACAAACACTTGGCGCAGCGAGTCCAGCGAAGTTGTAGAAGAGGTTTAATTTCGAAGATCCTTGACTGTAACCTTCCTGAAGGTTTTAATTACTTGGTATGTCCTTAGAGCAGCCTAATTGGCTGGGATACACAATGTCCCTCAGCCGAAAAACTGATTTCAGTTTCAAATAGCAAATTGTTGAGTATTAAATTGTGAATTAATTGATTCCAAAATTATCGTGCAGCCTACCAGCTAAGTATAACATTTACTATTTTATAATCATTCATTTATGCCATAAAATCATCTGAAATCTCCCGAGCCTCAGTAGTCTCTTATATAATTGTCAAATCATTTTCATCTTGACTAACCACTGATTCTTAGTGATCATCTACTGGTCAGCGTTATAGCAAATATAACTTGTTGAATGGCCGTCGGCCATTGTCGCCTCATAGGCGCTTTATTGTTATCATAACCTGGACAGCCATTCCAGAATAAATAACGACCTACTCATATCTCTACTACTTTTCTCCAGTGTTTCGTTCCTGGAGACACGGAAAACTTCTTTGACTAATCAGATGTCCAACCACAACTGCTAAAACTCCTCCTGACTGGCCTGGGTGTAGCTAAATTTTATATCACCTAAGTAAGCTTTACCTCTTTCAAATTGATCTATTGAGCTGACAAAATTGACTAAAATTATATTTTAAAAATGTACGAAAATGATTTGCCGAATTAATAAAAAAATAAAATGCATTTCTCTATATATGTTCAATTGTATGCATATATACTATTTAGAACGGACCACAATATTAACTTCACCAATGCAAAGTCATTGAAGAACAGTTGTTTTCAATAGTTATTTTGTATCAATGAATTTAATTTCATTTAATTGCATATTTACGAGAAATTATTTTTATGAGTTAGATTTAGGTCTGTAATCTCCCCTTTAATGAAAATTCGGTTTCTGTGTTTCAAAAATAAGAGGGCCCTCCCAATATTCAAATTAAATTCTTTAATGTGCTTTTTGAACTGTAGAGAACACATAAGCGACTTTTTCTCTAGGCGCTAGAGCCTGTACAGACATTTTATACATTTATATAATTTAAAGCGGATTTATTTTTAGTATCTTTAATGGAGGATACATTTAGTTCTCTTGAAGGTTTTAAAATTGAGGTGAATAGCTGGATTTCCTTGCTATCTACTGATATGAAATAAAACAAATAAAATTGTATACCAATTGGTGTTTTAAATGTATAGACTAATATTTAACCGGTATATATTAATTGGTAAGAATAATGTAACAAACGTTTTGTACCATTTTTAAAGTTTGTATAGAGCTTGAAGTGGGAATTCAAATAAAAGGTATATGGGAATTTGTTATGTGAAAGAGGGCGATTTATTTTGGAGGCAGCTGTATTCAGTATTATTTTGTTATCTCCACCCTACACGTGACATACATACGCGGGAGAAATAATTCTCCGATCCACTACAAAATGCTCTCCATTCACGTCTATGACGACCGCCATAATCTTTGTCCAACGTCTGTCACACGCATTCACTGAGCTCCATGAATTGTGGGTATTTTTCCATCAAAAATTGTATTGATTGCATTGAAATTAAACGACAATGAATAACAGTATAACCAACATTATTACAGGTCAGACTAAGAATACACTAATAAACCCTAGATAATCTGCTATAAATTAATAAAATAATGACACATTACCAAAGTCTAGGAAGAATTTGTTTTTAAATTAACTGGTAGTTACTATTGATGTAGTATTTAAAGTAAATACTATGGTTCAATCCTATGGGTAGTCTTACCATACTGTGAAGCAGGAACTAAATATCTGCCTTGTTATGTAATTCGAAAAAAAAAAATACACACACACACAAAAAATAAATATAAAAAATTTGATTAAACTAAATATGATTCGAAAATAAAGCATTCCTTGGGCAATGACTGTAGTCAGAGGTATATTCTAGGCCCGATTATGTAAGGTGTCAGAAGAGTGTGAGAATATTTTTTCGAAAGTATATTTTCTGAAGGATCTTCATTATAAAAAAATAAAAGAAGAAAAATGACTATTTCTTAAATGTTAAATTTTGTCTTGTTGTATACAATCTTGATTTAAGAATCAAAAATTCTAAAGTCATCATGGAATCACCGACTATTAACTTTCATAATTTTTCAGTTTATAAGTTCAGTAAAGCAATTGTGTTACTTTATTTATGAGAAATTATAACTGTTTGTGTAATATAAACTCATTTTGTATTATTTTGCGGTAGCAATGAAATTCAAATAATTATAACCTTTGAAGAATATAATTATAAACTTATAATTCTTAAACAAACAAATCAGATAGTTAACAATACTTGGTGGGTACAAATTTCTGCAGTTTTCAAGTAAAGTAGTGATAAATCGAAGTAGTGAATGTTTTTCAATGTCAGTCATAAAGTGTATATGATTGATTTTTTATCAACTTCGCCTTTGATTTATTTAATTTTAGTTGGGGTTCGGTCAAGGTAGATCCAAAAAAAAATACATATTTAAAAAAAGGTGAATTTTTTTAAAGATTATCTGCCAACGTTTCGGCTTACATTGTAAGTAATTTTAATGGCTGCCTATCATGAAGACGAGAGAGGACGTCCTGTCCCTAAGTTTATCATGGAAATGTGAACTTAGGGACAGGACGTCCTCTCTCGTCTTCATGATAGGCAGTCCTGAAGATGGTTTACTATATAAGTCGAAACGTTGGCAGATAATCATTAAAAAAATACACTTTTTTTTAAATTTGTATTTGTATTTGTAATTTTTGATCTACCTTGACTGAATCCCAACTAAAATCATCAAATAGAAATAAAGAAGTTTTATAATATCCATTCACACACAATGTATTTACCGTTTCTTCTTTCGGGTTGGACTGTGTCAAGTTGTTGATAGTTGACAAGCTTTCGCACATCATGTGATGTCTTCTTCAGGGCTGAATAGAGAATGAGAGCTGTTTTTTAAACCCAGGTGGTATATAAATAAATAAATAAACGGTCCAACCCGGAAGAAGAAACGATAAATACATCTGACGACCGTCGAAGCCTACGCGAACACAATGTATTTATTTGTAAAATATAAATTATTGAAGAAAAACATTTGAGAGGGAAGTGAAACATGAAATATAATTATTAAGGAAAAATGTGGATTAAAAGGAGATTCGGTGTAGTGTGAACATATTGTATTATTTTTTTCATATCTACATTGACCGAACCCTAACTAAAATCATCTAATAATAATATCTACGGTCTAAAAACTCTCCTTTTAAATTACTTAAGTTTTAATTTGGCATTTGTTCTAATTATTTACATATCACATTGAGGATTTTCTTACTAAATGACTTTTCTAATGGGTTCTATCCATCCTGTAAGATTAACTAACTGTCCATCATGTTAAGTTATCTTAACCTGTCTGAACCATGGTCTTCGAACTTTATATTATTTGATTTTATTCATCCGTCATAGTTCTAAAGGTCCTATATCCTTTTCTTTAGATGTATCTCATGAACAGTGACACTTTGACCTTTTGGGAAATACAGAGATCTTTTGCCCAATTTCCTTGAAGTGTCTTCTTTTACAGCCTCTTTTTTTATTATTATCTGCGACAAATAACACTCTTTTCAAACTTTTATGATTTATGAATGCCATCGTTTTTACCCCCTTTATACAATAGCCACAGCCTTCTACGTACTACTGCGCTTTCCGAAAGTACTTTCTTCCAAAATATGTTTTCTATTCGTTACCTGTCAACAGTTAAGCTAATATATTCCTCTGTAGAACAATTGTTTCTGTTCTCAATTTGCATCAGAGTAGACAACCAATTATGCCAATATCCACATCCTTGGACACAAATACAACGGTTATATACACATTTTTATTTATGTTTATTCATAGAGAATTAAAAATATTTTACCTCACCATATATCATTAAAGTCAGCTCTTTAAATACTCATTTCGTTGAAATAGATCGGGCCATCTCCCCGTCTTCTACAATCTCGCCTTGGTCTAAGGTTTACTCATCCCTTCCTTCCAACAAAGCATATTTTATCCTTAGTACTTTTAAGCTATCTGCATGTATAATAAATAATTCTAATTAAAATTAATGCAAAAGAAGTACACATCAACAAGCATAATACACTTATACTTTTTTACTGAATGCTGTAATTATTAAATATATATTCAATTAATGGATCTTTTATTACAACTAATTGAGTTAGGATATGCCTTTCATTACTGTTTTGTAGTCTGAAGATTACCCAACGTCTCTAACTTCCTGTATAAGTACATAAGCAGGACTTTTTTTTTATTTTTTTTTTTATTGGTTATAATATCATATTTGATTTACTTTATTAAATTAAGACAAAAGCCAAAATCCCTACAGTGTCGTTTGTCAGATTTTAATATTTTCAAAGTCTGTTGCATTCATTAGTTTTTATTTAGATCAGCGTATCGTCGAGTTGAATAAGCATGAAGAGCTCTGAATTGAAACAACCCTTAGCAAATGTGCCCGTTGAGTGAAGGGTGTCTCCTGCTATAAAATGTTTTACGATGCCGTATAATCGTCGTGTTCCATTTGGAGTGATTCCTGTCAGAAAATCTCTCATTATGCGACAGCGCTACAGTATATGTTCCCTAAGTCTCCCTCTAATTGGAAATTAGGCAAACAGTTTGAACTTTAGAAGTGTTGACGGAGGGATGGGGTGGGTGAAGAAAATTATCTTACTCGAAGGCTTTATTCACTCACTCGCTATAATTACGGTCACTTATTATAACAATCTTTTCTTTAGCACACAAAAAAATACCAACACACACTCATATAAAATATAAAGAAAAGGGATATATTAACGAGAAACAAAACAAATATAGATAAATAAGTTAATGTATTAAATATCTTGTTATAGTTGGTAACAATAATTGATTTTTACCTAAATATAATAATAATTAAAAACCACTAAGTGGATTGACTTTTTTTGTGTGTAGCTAAACAAGATGGTGAAAAACATTATTTATATTTACCATTTCATCTTCCGGGTTGGACCGAGTCAAATTGTTCTTTTTTGACATTATTTATAATTTTAATTCTCTTACATAGCTTTCTACATTCATACTTTTGATATCACTTTACATTATGGTATTCTCATGACGTTGTATTTCTACAGCCCTGAAGATGGCTTACAATGTAAGCCGAAACGTTGGCAGATAATCTTTTTTAAAAAATACACTTTTTTTAAATTTGTATTTTTTTTTTATTTTTTTTTTTTGGATCTACCTTGACCGA
>KZ806974.1:45388-72243 GCA_000696205.2 Oncopeltus fasciatus
AAAAAAAAAAAAAAATGTGAGCTTATGTTACAAAAAAATGAAGATATTTGGATTATCAGCTTTTTGAGTCACAATCGGTGGTGGTGCTATGAAAACAAAAAATATAGTTCAAAAGGAGAGTTTTTTTGACCGTAGATATTATTATTAGATGATTTTAGTTGGGGTTCGGTCAAGGTAGATCTAAAAAAACTGTTTTTTTTAAAAGATTATCTGCCAACGTTTAGGCTTACATTGTAAGCCATCTTCAGGGCTATCATTTAGATGACTTACATGGTAAGCCGAAACGTTGGCAGATAATCTTTTAAAAAAATCCTTTTTTTTTAAATCTTTATATTTTTTTCTGGATCTACCTTGACGGAACCCCAACTAAAATCATCTAATTATAATATCTAAGGTAAAAAAAAACTCCTTTTGAAATTAATATTCGTGATTCGTACAGCACTAGATATTCCGTATACTGCATGACTATATTACTACATATAGTATACACAATACACAGTGCACGGATAGCATCGTACGTATAATACATACTGTTATGGCATTATTATTTATTTTATCGATATAGACTATATACTTTTTATTCTACTTTTTATTCTTACGCTTTATTTTATTTTTACAATTAAAGGTTTCTGAACTATAAAACTGCTTAGTAACTAACGAGGGGGCCGCTGGCGACCTGCTTTCACAACTTTGTGGAAAGGCCGATGCAGGCCACGAAGGATCTAATATTTATTTCTGTGTAACCCTAATTTCCTCCTGAAAAGAAAGTAACAGGTGGCATTCTTCAATTTGTCCTTTCCCGTACAGGCCTGTTCCTTTCGTTACATGCTCCTCTAACAATACTAGTTGATATAGGGATGACTAACTCAGAGCTCTCTTAATGGATACGTAACATTTAAATTTGAAATTCATTATCGAATTATCATTTTTTAATTGTAATTGAAGCACTAGGTTTATTTTATATTCTTTTTTTGAGTAGAATATTTATATATGGAAAAATTACATTTCTTTTTTTCATTTTCTTTTGTTTCAGTGTTCTTTTTTTGTTTTTGTTTTTCTCAGATTGATTAAACATTCGCATTTCTTCCGCATATAAAACCGCCGAGAGAGAGAGAGAAAGCATGGGGAGGGGGATTGTGGAAGCGTGAATGTTCTCCAGGCACTAATGAAGGAAAAGGTCGTCCTGCAAAAAGGTTGTGTGCCAGGTCGACAAGGTTGGGTGGACGCCTGCTTGTGTAACGGCGACCACCAAATCCAATGTCTCAACCTGGGTTGCCTTAGTGCCTCAGACCGCTGTACCAAACCTCCGATCGTTCCGACCTTCCCAAGAGCAATTTAACTTTTTATTCCTTTTACTTCTTTTTTTCCCCGGCTAAGGAGACCTTTTTTCCCTCTCCTACTTTTTATTTTTATCCTTTCATGCCCGATTCCCGGGTGTGATTCTCTACAAACTCTTTTGTGCTTTAACTTCCCTTACTGAGCTTTCCACCGAGAATGTTTCCTTTCCACTCAAATGATTTTTCTCATCCCCATGAAGAAATACGGTTAGTTTTGATATATACCACAATATACAAATCTTATTTTTATTCAACAATGACCTCAAATTTTTTTTTCCACTAACCCAGATATTTTATAGCCCTAATGGAATTAATGTATTATTTCAAGTTTGATATTTTTTTTTTAATTTATGAATTAGTAATAGTTATAAATAGATGATTATGTAAAGTTTATTTTCTTTGACTGAAAAAAGGTCATCGTCGAACGAGCTATTCCAGACATTGACAAGTATAAAAGCAAACATGATGGTACCGCACCATCGAAGATGTTTTGTTAAGATATCAGTTAATTTCTGATGAATTTGGCTACCGCTCCATTGTCACATTGGAAAAAATTAATCTAATCTAATATTTACTAGTGTTATTGTTTGTGATGGATGATCCAATTTAAGTGATTGATAGTCTTAAATTACTCTAAATAAGTCATTTAAGTCCTAAATGATTATGGCTTTACATAGCTTGATTCAATTGACTGGTTCAGAGCTTCGTAGCGATTAACTGAAGAGAGAAGCGCGTTATAACTCAACGTGAAGGAACAGAGACCGTCTGCTAATGAGGCAAATTCAGCTAAAAACAGTAGCAGATTGTTTAGTAGATTGTTTAGACTCGATATCATTTATATATTTCGGCTTTGATAAAATAAACGGAACCTAACTTATATATTCTTCATGTATGGGCCGTATGGTTAAACCAGGATTTGTATTTGGTTTATGGACCATGCATATGACAAAGCATGTTTGATGATGCTCGGAGAGTTGGAGAAGCGGAAGTTTGTTAACCTTGAAGGACGTCAGTCAGATTTCTTGGCTATCGATAGCCTGAAGGATTACTTTTGACAAGAGAAATTATCAGNCACTTTTCATATTTTGTTTGAGTTTTCTTACTATCTCAGATATTTACTCGGCAGACGGTTGGTATAGTAGGCTGGAGTTCAGGCGAATTTAATAGCTACGTATTAGTCAATATATTTTTTACCTATCTAAGCAGCTGTAGCCAATCTAAGAAAATTAAAAAGTTAAAATGATTATAAATAATTTATCAAGGAAAACTACTAAATATACGTACATTAAAAAATATGAAATTTATGGTTTGTCCCTGATAGCTATTTACCTATTTTGATACAAATTTAGTCAAACGACTCTGAGGGAGTTAAATTAAGTGTTAAAATAGTGAAATAGCTATCATTTCAGGACAGGTGCACTTACCACCCATTGGATTTTCCCACTGAAACAGGTGTCTACAATTTTTCTTTCTTCATGGTCCTTTTCCCGCTGAAATAAATTCTATCTAAAAACGATGTTTATACATTCTCCACTTTTATTTTACGCAGATACTGACTTTTTCAATTACTTCTCTATATATTTCACTGATTTCAACAATACTAGTTGTTACAGCTCGTGAATACATCTGTATTTTCAGGAGTTATACCTCATTTCTGAAACAACGGACGGCCAACTATCACTCCAATGTTTCACCATTTTACCTCAACCGTAGCTTTCAACAACAACATTTATCAGTAGAAATAAACCTTTTATTTATTGCTACTGATAAAGCTTATCAGTAGATATAAACCTTCTGGAGTTAGCCTACATTACATCTGGCATCTGAGTCAATCATCTCTCTACACACTTACACTTTATTATTGTATATTCATTTAACTCTTCAATTGCTCCAATCTACAGATGCATTAAATTGTTCAGGAATATACATATTCAACCTACTCAGTTACTAAATAATCTCTCTCTCTACCCACTTATTTTGTGATTTATCCCCTCATAAAATGTAAAAATAATTTATCCCCTCATGTTTTATTTCCAAATGACCAATTAGTCAGATTTCCAATTCAATTTATATTTACCGATAACTTATAATCGGTAAGTTTGTGAATGTGAATTTCTTTTCTTTGTAGATTTATTGGCTGATAGCGTAGTTCAATTTATGGAGTTAAATAAAATAAAATAAGCAAATAAAGAAAAACCTTGTAACCGAGAAGCAGTCAGCGTGTTTACAGTACACTGTAACTGTGGTGTCTGATGGTTAGATCTTATAGTAATAAAGCGCTCATTATTCATTTAAACAAATTTGAGTAATGAAGTATTTTTATTGACATTTATTGGCTCTATATGAATGTTAAAATATTATCGGGGAGTTGCTTAAATTGTATGCCTAATAATATTGAACTTTAACTGGTAGTCTTTTTTCTTCTATATTTTCTCTTTTAACTTCTCTTCTAAACACCTATGGACCCCGACGGATACCTGGATAATGTCCTCGACGCAGCAGTACACAAATCCCAAGTGCCGTGCATGAGAGTCCCGAGCGAATCCCTTCCTAATCCGGCCCCATTAGATAGTCTCTAGAACTCAATTTAAGCACACCTGAATACCCTTAGCACCCAAAATGAGGATTTCCCACTTGACAGATCTGTTTAAGCACTCACTATGTCCGGAGCCAGGTGACGATATAATGGCCGTCGGAATGCCACTTGGAAATCTTGCCTTCAATGGCGCCGCTCCAGAATTATAAAGAGCATTATATTTACCAATGCCACTCCTACCAACGGAAGTATTATTCATGTGTCAGTAAACCAGCCTTCATGAAAGGACTTAAGAATTAATATTGTGGCATTGGCACTTATTTAAATAAAAATGTTACCCAACATATTATCCATTTGAAATAATGATTGATTTTAATAATAGTTAATAACAAAATTCGCCTTACATAGCAAAAAAAAAAACCAATAAAATTAAGTGTGACTGGCTATAGGTTATTCTGAAAAGAACAGAAGGAAACTGGGACGCACAACCCTTAATTAAAAACAGAAATTTAAATAATGATATTAATTGTAGAATGTAATCCCACGTTAAATTTTCAACAAGAAATACAAAGGCAGCCAGAAAATAAATCTTACTACTACCGGAAAGCCTTCCTGGCTGAGGTAATAAGTTTTTTTGTTTTTTTTTTTCTGGCGCATTCCTTGCAAAAACAGTTATATCTTCCAAACAATTAATACGAAGGAATTGAATAAAAAATCTAACTGTCCCAGCCAGGACTCGAACCTAGATCTCCAGACAGTCGACATGTCCATGTGATAGAATATCGCACAGGTGCTTTTTGGCTGTAAATTCACAGGAGCATGAAGTAGACTGGACCAGTTTGTTGTAACTCCAGGACAGAGTTGGCCCTTACCACATAAGGGCTCATCAATCCGCAGTTCTGTAAAGTCTTCACTGATTTTGCAAATGATATTGACTTCGAAATTTTATAATGTTAATAACATTATTGTTAGGTTCATATACTTTGAATTCATTGTAATTCATTCCAATGAAAGTTCATTTGTAAATATGAATTGTATGTAGCCTAATTAATGAATTAAATATTTAATTATAAATTTATGATAAATAACAAATTTAAAGTTTTACGGGGCTTATAAAAATAAAGGATTGTTTAAAAAAAACCACAAACACACACACCTATTTCTAAAAGTATATTTATAAACAGCTCTAGATTTTAGGGATTCGTCATGAATGAGTTAGGGAAGAGCAGAGATTTGCGTAGATGGATGACTCCTGGAGAGGGAGGCCCAGAATGAGATGGGAAAGTCCAGAGGCCTCATGGATTTGACAGGTGGCACAAAGAACATGACGAGCCCCTGACGGCATTGTGGCGATTGACCTGCCCCGCTCACTCCTCTTCAGCAGTTTTATCTCAAACTCCAGCTGAATGCTACCAGCCCCTATCTCCTCTTTCCAAATTCAGGTTCTCTTCCGCGGCTCCTACAATCGATACATCAAATAGCAAACTGTTCGAGCTTCTAGAGAGAGCTGTTCTATCTCTGGTTTGAGTCAAGTGGATTCAGAGTTGTTTTTAAGTGTTCATTAACCCATGTATTAGATTTTTTCTTGTAAAAATATAACAATATTATTTTGCAATATATTGGAAGAATTAATTCTCCTATAAATTAGTGACATATTATTTTAGCATGTATTGGTAATGACAGAAATCCTTTGGGCACATAGACACTCTCACAAATGTGTCGCGAAAAGAAATAGGGGAAGAGCAATGAAAAAAAAAAAGACGCCCTTTTCGAGTTTTTTCGTTTCTCGTTCTCAAGAAAACAGTACCTTTTTTTTTTTTTTTAAAGGGAACAGAATAAAAAATCTAACTGTCACAGCCAGGACTCGAACCTGGATCTCCTGCTATCCGGGCCAGTACGTTTACCAACACCACCGGGATGAGCCAGATAACTTATTAAATTCCCAACTAAATAAATAGTTAGGCAAATTCTATTTCCTCTCATTGATTGTTTAAAATTTACATGGGATAAAAAAAACCACAACCAAATAAAATATTTATAATCTTAATTTGATTTTATCGAAAAATAAAAAATGATCAGCCACAATATATTATCCAAACATTCGCTTAATATCCAAACTATTCGGCTACCTTTGTGAAAATAAAAAGAATAAGAACAATAAAATTATTTAATTATACATTTTCTTAATCAATATAAAGTGCAGAGTGATGAATAAGTTACCAGCAGAAAAAGTATTATTTTGTGCTTATGTGTTGTTGTAGTATGTGTGTGTATAAATTTATGCATGTATCTAGTAAATAGATAAAGTCTTTGATAAATACATTTCATTTATGAGGATTAATTTATACTGTGAATATTAACCAGAACATTACTAGATGCAAAACATGTAGAAAGTAAAATAATAATATTTTATTTGGTTGTGGTATTTTATCCCACGTACATTTTAAACAATTAATGAGAGGGAATATAATAAAAAATCTATCTGTCCCAACCAGGAATTGAACCTGGATCTCCTGCTATCCGGGCCGGTGCATTTACCAGTTATGCTACAAACACATAGTTATGCTATTTGTCCTGGTAGCATAACTGGTATATGCACCAGCCCGGATAGCAGGAGATCCAGGTTCGATTCCTGGTTGGGACAGATAGATTTTTTATTATATTCCCCATCTGGGACTTCACCACGCTTTGCACTTGCGATTGAAATATTGCTGCAGGAGACCAGATTTGTTTTATAAATTAACTATGACGGAAAAATAATATCTCAATTATTAAAAAAAGTGCCACGGTGGTCTGGCGGCAAAGATAATGAANTTTTTTTTTTTTTTATCATGAGATAAATCTGTGTTGTTTCATAGCTTTAATATGAATACTTAATATTATGCTCACTACAAAAAATGATTTTCTATTCACACTTTTTTATTCGATTTTTTCACTTTCTAATGAAATTTAAAATTATATTTATTAGAAATATGATAAATTTTATTAGGAAAAACAATTAATTGTGATTAATCCTTAATGTTATTTACAATGTATAGAAAGTGTAGAAATGTAATAGGGCTGGCACTTGCACTGAATATGTTTTAAGTCATGGTTTTTAATCTATTGTAAGTTATAGAGATTCTTACAGAGGACCATTTTAATTTCAATTTTTTAAAGTAGCTTGCAGACTTCTTACTCCTTTCAGAACCATTTTGATTCCTAATATTCAGTAATTTAGGAATATTCCCTCTCCTCCTCCTGCTCCTCCTAAAGAGCACCTATAGTCAAGAAACTCAAGGACCTGTCTTCTCCAAACTTCCAGTCAGGGCCCCGATTCCATACTTTCTGTGTTTGGAGAATATGCTCCGTGTACAATATGGTATAGTGTGCTTAGTTTTTGCGATGGGGGTACTAATAGCAATCTGAGGCAGGAGAATTATGTAATGATATGTCTAGGTATTTATTTAGAGGCTGACTTGGAGGAAAAGAGGGCCGTTAAAGAGGAGACAAAGATACACGAGGCTGTAAGAAAGTCATGCTCGGCTTACATAACTACAACGAGCTGGCATTTCCGTCTTCATTGGTCTAATCCCCCTTTCAATCATGCACCCCACCCACTCGCACTCCAAAGAACTATTATAAATTATGGGGACTGAGTTGTTGATGGAAATCTATAATTTAAATATTAAATGATGTGGAATATGTTTGCAGCCTTTAAAAAACAGAGTAGGTTGGATGTTGATTGAGGTATTGCCTAAGATTTCATCCAATGTTCCGACTATATTTTAATTCTGATGTATGGATTGATATGCAAGATTATTTCTCTCTTCATGTGGTTAGATTAGAGTCCGATATGTAATTGTGTTAGCACAACCTCTTCCCGCATGATTCTTCATCTTATATGATTTCCAGGGGTGAGTTGTGGATTATATTTCCCTGAATTTGTTGTCCTGCATAAATCCAAATTGATTCCCATTTTATACAGGCTATTTCTTTTATGAATGCCACGTAGTCAGGACTAGGAAACAAGGTGCAGGGTATTCCTTCTGTCATACCTTTTGTAATCCGTCTTCATTGGTTTCTGCAAACCATCTTCTGTTGGAAGAACCAGACGGATTACAAAAGGTATGATAGTTCTATATTCATTGGTAGTTATAATAACCCTTTAAATTATTTACCTACTCTTCTATTTTTGCAGTTCTGTTGGCTTTTTCATTTACAGATATTAAATTGTGCCCTGGGATCCAAACTAATATAAATGTAATATTGTGACGTTATAAACTTATATAGCTTCCAGCATGTCTGTTGCAATCAGATGTTTTGTGAACAGATTTTATAAATGATATTAAATTATGAAGAGCCAATTTTATATATTATACTATTGATTTCTGAGTAATATACTATTTGATTGATACTTTTTTTTCTTATGTGAATTTTGTTATTTTCGTGTTTGCTGTATAGTAGGGAAGGTCCAGGGATGTTTGATACATAATATTTAGGAAATCCTTAGTGTATCAGGGTCCTATAATCCATGTAATAACATTTTAATAATACATCTCCTGAATCTACCTAAATGGCAGATCACTATTAAAATAATAAAAAATTATTAGTTGAAGTAAAATAAAGTAATGAATTGGTAAAACATCGAGCTATAATTTTTTTAGCATTTCATTGGCACAGGATCAGTGAGAATCTGAAGAAATTTGTCAAAAGTCGCTTCTTGTGAATAACATTCATGGCTTTACATCCTAACGGGAAATCTTCCATAATCGAATTGAAATTTTCACAGTGCTCAGCGCTTCGTACATTACCAAAGTTCTTGAAGCCAGTGTCAGTCCCCATCTCTCTCAAATTCAGAGTGGTTGGTGAAAACTCCAGCCGATAAGGGGAAACCGGGATCACAGGTTAAGAAATCCCCGATAAGAGGGAGAGTAGAGAGGGATTATTGTGTGGTAGACAGTCTTGAGAACGCCTCCCCTTGGATTCCATTAGAGAACAATGCGGCGAGGAGGATTTGAGTCCGGGAATGGGAATGCTATTCGGCACTTACTAGGACAGCTCAGTGAGATACATTCAACAACATCCAGGTATCTTCGCTATTCTTGGGCAAACGTCCATAGATTAATTTTATAATTTTTTTTTTTTTTTTGTGAAAGAGGAAAAAACAATTCTGTTTCAAAACGACCGTAGCAAGAAGCGCTTTGCAAAACAACTCATTCTGTTTGCAGAGCACAGCTGGAGCAGATTTCCTCAGCTGATAGAACTCATTAACCCTGACTTTTTGCCCGGAATAGCTTCCCCTCTCTCTTCTCACGAGCCATCCCGGGGGCGGCCTTTGTCCCAGACTCTACCCTACCTAGGGCTCGCGTGTATTCTTCGTGCGGGAAGCGAAATTGCCTCATTCCCCCTGCCTCATTGTAAGCCGCTGTAGGGACGACTAACTGCACTCCATTCATTTCCAGGCAGCTCGTCTCATCATTTCCATTATTTACTCCAGATACGCCTGAATACCACGGCTGGAAGAAGAAAGCCACGACAGTTTTAGAACTCGATTGAAATCTCGGACTTAAACATACATTCCTTCTGAAATTTTACTTTACTTTTACTGTTCTGGTTAAACTGCAGAGTAATTTGAACTACTGACCTACACAATAACTTTTAAATCGAGATATATTATAGCGCATTGTTAAAAATCTCTCATGGAAACAGACTCAATAACCACGCTTCATAATTCGCTACAATAAATCTTTAAAAAGTGAATAAATTTGTTATTCTTATGAAAACTGCAAAAAAATAATTTCTTTAAATTGTGACTTACTGATATTTATTTAATTTAAGAAGTGTATTAATTACATATTTTAAAAGATATTGGAAATGTAATTTGAGCGTGGGTTTTGGGTTGTTTAATAGCCAATTAAATTCTTCAACAAGCAGCCATAAATAATCTTTTCTCTCTCTTTAACTCTCTTAATTCTTTTAATTAATTTATTTTTATTTCAACTCTCATCTAATTATTTTCAGGATTGGGGGAAGGCTTGTTGTAAATACCAAAATATATAGGCTTTTGTTATTTTGTGAGTAAAAAACGCGATACTTCAGCGCCAGGATTTGAAGTTTCGGCTGGATCCTTAGGCTTGACCAGTGTCCAAAAATCTTTCTTTTGTCTGATTTTCAAGGTGATTTAACATTATCTAAATAATTATTTATTTCGCAATTGATATTATACAATTATTTTGTTATTTATTTATTTACTTTGAATTTTTTTAAATATAAAACCAGCTTTTGCTTGGCCTATATAGGCGTAGTACATTTTCGTACATACGTGTACGTTCTCTAGTGTCAATGGATGTATAAGATCCAATCTTCATCATCATGTACATCCAAAAATTTTATATACCTGATTCAATGGATTTTTTACTTAGGTAAATGTACTACACCCCTAAAACTCAGACTTAATAGCCACAGAGTGTCCTGTTCAAAGCCACAGTCCTCTCTCCCTACAGCAATGCATGCTCAAAGTTTTCTAATGACGTTTTTGAAGTTCAAGTTATTGAACAACCGACACAGCTTAAGATTTGCAAGTGTAGACTAAAGAGTGCGCCTATATCCACATTCTCGAAGCCACCTTAAGATCTGGCATCGATTGCCAAAAATAAGAGGATTAGGGAAAACCCAATCGACTTTCCCTCCCTTTGAGTCCTTTCCGCTGTACCAGTCTTTCTTCACTCTTCTCTGGAGAAGGGCGAGAAATCTTCCAAAAAATTTGTACTATTTCTAACTTTTTTGTGTGTGTTTTCACTATACTCTTNATACCGGCCCGGAAAGCAGGAGATCCAGGTTCGAGTCCTGGCTGGGACAGATATATTTTTTATTCTATTCCGTCGCATTAATTGTTTATAATATATATAGAGTGTGTGTGTCATACCACTTATGTTAGAAAAATTGAAATATTTGAAAATGGAAAAAGGGTAGCTTTATAAATCCTTAAAAGTACTCCTGTCAGTAGGTGGTTCCTGAACGGTAGGAACAAAGCCCTAGATACAAAAGCTTGTTGCTTTGGAGTAGGTGCCCTGAGAGAGTTCTCTTCTTTTTTGCATTATATATTTATTCGCTCCCTTCGGCGCTTTCCTTCCCTTTCTTATATAATGGCGTATTTACATGTGGCTTGACTTCACCTGCACTGTATTTATAGATTTTTACTGCTTTCGAGTTTGAATCTTTTACTTTTTCCTACAAATCGTCTACAGCTGTTGCTTCTCGTTTTGACAGAGTACACCCTTCGCGCTATGCGTAACAATTCCTTCTGTCTCGTCCGTAGTTTTATTTTTTGTTTTTTCAACAAAATTTGGCATTTGAGATTATTTTTAAAGATGTTCGTTCAATTTAAGTTTTTGTTGGACTCAAATCGCACAAATTTGAGAGGGTGAGTTTGAAGGAATACAAATTATTTAACAAAATTCTTTAAAATTAAGATCAAGAAAAAGAAAAATAAAATATGAAGGTGTAATCGTGTATTTCAATAATAAGTATAATGTGTAAACTACTTATGAAATCATAATCAAGATATTAGTGAATGTAACTCACAAAGTGAGCTTGTCCACGCCTCATTTTTAGAAACAGTTTGCAGAATGAGGGGTTTAAAGGAAGATTACACGTATATATCGTTTATGTGAAGTAAATATTTCTAATATTCCTAGTGAACAACTGTTTTGTGTGATTTATAAGAAGAAGAAAAGAAGGAAGAAAAAATCGCTTAAACTGAAATCAGTATGCAGACAATCTTAAATGTCATATTTGAATCATAATCTCCAAGCATTGGTGTAGAGATGTTGCTTGACAATTATAGAATGTTGAGGACTTTTCTTGCATTGATGTTAAAGAAATACAATTCACTTGAAAAAGTATTTTTTTTAAATATAGATGTCCAGAAAGCTGTTAAGTAATGCATTGTTACAGCGAAAAATTGTATCCGAAGAGAATTGAACCAAAGAGCTGGAAATGCCAGAGGAATTGGAAGAAACCATAACCTTCTTTATTTGTTGGATGATTGAATCTGAACAAGCCAATGCTTGTATTACAAGGTTCTTGGCAGAGAGAAAAAGGAGGTTTGGTAAAATGTCTTTGATGCGGCAGACAAGTGCTATACGTACATGGATTGTATCACGATTGGCATAGTTATGAATGAAGACAGAAGTTGGAAATCCTAATGGTAAAGTTTTCCCCATAGATGTGTGTTTTATTTGCTTATCTTTCGAATGGTGAGGTGATCGACCATAAAAATATCAGTGAAGCTATGAAATCCATTATTACTATCAGTGACAAATAGTTTACATTGACCTAAATTTTAATAGGCTGTTTTAAATAGTTTCCAAGATTTAAAAAAAAAAAAATTAATGAATAAACCTGGGAAATAGCATTTAGAAGATATAGGAAAGTGTTACCTGCATCATCCAAATAGTCTTCTACTTTTACCTTGTATGGTACCAGAAAAGTAAGTTTATCATCTCAACAATTTTATTCAATTAAATTTTTAAATATGGAACAGACTTCTGATTCTCTCACTAGATATGGAGGGTGCATTTGATGCAATATGATGGCCCTTGAGATTGTAAAAGTTGTAAGATTTTATTACTTCAATGATATTTTTATGGTTGATCATATCTTCACTCAGGCTTGTATATGAGCAAGAAATTCTAAAAGAATAAATAACCAAAAGAAAAGCCATTCTTAGCTTGCAGAAATAAAATGTAAATGATAGATTAACATCAATTAGATTAAAACTACTGGTAAACGTTTATGCAGAATATAAAAGAGAGAATGCTACTTTAACTAAACAAAAATGTAATAAAATAAAACAACAATAATATTTAAAATAAATAATTTAAAAAAATGAAATTTAGTTGTTTTTAAAAAAACATTATCTAGGAGCAACTCCCTAGGGAGCTCATCATTAAAAATTTTAATTATGTGAGATTTAGGGGCAATGGAATAATATATTATGAGATCATGTAGCTATCATGTTTAGCTAGTTTACCAGTTTCTTTATTAACATAGTCCCCCCAATATGCTCTCATACACTTAAATATGGTAGAGACACAAATGGTCTTCAGATTACTTCTTAACTTCTCAATGATTAGCCAGTGATGCCATTGTTTTTTAAGTGACATTAAGGCAAACCAACTGTCGCTGTTTTATGTATCTGATGATTGGGGATGAATATTTATCCATCTTTTTCTCCAAATATGACTGATACTTGAAAGAGAAATATAAGAATTGCCCATGAGCAACATGGTTAATGAACAAAACAAACAAAGGGTGGCTAATGGAGAGACTTTAACTGAACGTTATTACACAGATAGTGTCCTGGTTTACAGAAGTGCATTATAGTTTTAGATCCTTATGAATCTGATTAAGGGTTTGGATAAGTCCATTTTTACTTAATTTACTATAGTATTCTTAATAATTTTATATTGACATTTATAGAAAATTCAGTAGTAATTTTTAAAAAAATTTTCTTTTTTTTAACGAAAGATATTCGTTCTTATTATTAGATATTGTTATTACATTTAATTTTTTCTTTATAATAAATTATCTTAAATTCTTGGTTTCAATAATTTTATTTATTTTAAAATTTGTAAAATATTATTCAACAAATATCAATACCATTAGAAATATTTATGAAAAATATTATTGGATCAGAAAACATATTATTTAAATTTTCAGTATCCACATGTTACCCTCCACACTTATAGAACATATTTCTTACCATTAAGCAAATCTGAGTGTTGAGTTTCTTTAAACTAAACTAATTACATCCACCAGAGTAAAAAGATTTTTTGTACTCACAATTGTCATTTCTGGTAATCTCCCATTCCTATGATATTCACTTATTCACATTATTTCAGCTTATAAACCATAAATTAAAATTTATATTATGTTATGTGTAAAAACCCTCTCTTAATAGTTTTTTTTTTTTTTGTGTATCTCTTAAACTTTTTTTTTTTTTTTATCATGAGATAAATCTGTGTTGTTTCATAGCTTTAATATGAATACTTAATATTATGCTCACTACAAAAAATGATTTTCTATTCACACTTTTTTATTCGATTTTTTCACTTTCTAATGAAATTTAAAATTATATTTATTAGAAATATGATAAATTTTATTAGGAAAAACAATTAATTGTGATTAATCCTTAATGTTATTTACAATGTATAGAAAGTGTAGAAATGTAATAGGGCTGGCACTTGCACTGAATATGTTTTAAGTCATGGTTTTTAATCTATTGTAAGTTATAGAGATTCTTACAGAGGACCATTTTAATTTCAATTTTTTAAAGTAGCTTGCAGACTTCTTACTCCTTTCAGAACCATTTTGATTCCTAATATTCAGTAATTTAGGAATATTCCCTCTCCTCCTCCTGCTCCTCCTAAAGAGCACCTATAGTCAAGAAACTCAAGGACCTGTCTTCTCCAAACTTCCAGTCAGGGCCCCGATTCCATACTTTCTGTGTTTGGAGAATATGCTCCGTGTACAATATGGTATAGTGTGCTTAGTTTTTGCGATGGGGGTACTAATAGCAATCTGAGGCAGGAGAATTATGTAATGATATGTCTAGGTATTTATTTAGAGGCTGACTTGGAGGAAAAGAGGGCCGTTAAAGAGGAGACAAAGATACACGAGGCTGTAAGAAAGTCATGCTCGGCTTACATAACTACAACGAGCTGGCATTTCCGTCGTCATTGGTCTAATCCCCCTTTCAATCATGCACCCCACCCACTCGCACTCCAAAGAACTATTATAAATTATGGGGACTGAGTTGTTGATGGAAATCTATAATTTAAATATTAAATGATGTGGAATATGTTTGCAGCCTTTAAAAAACAGAGTAGGTTGGATGTTGATTGAGGTATTGCCTAAGATTTCATCCAATGTTCCGACTATATTTTAATTCTGATGTATGGATTGATATGCAAGATTATTTCTCTCTTCATGTGGTTAGATTAGAGTCCGATATGTAATTGTGTTAGCACAACCTCTTCCCGCATGATTCTTCATCTTATATGATTTCCAGGGGTGAGTTGTGGATTATATTTCCCTGAATTTGTTGTCCTGCATAAATCCAAATTGATTCCCATTTTATACAGGCTATTTCTTTTATGAATGCCACGTAGTCAGGACTAGGAAACAAGGTGCAGGGTATTCCTTCTGTCATACCTTTTGTAATCCGTCTTCATTGGTTTCTGCAAACCATCTTCTGTTGGAAGAACCAGACGGATTACAAAAGGTATGATAGTTCTATATTCATTGGTAGTTATAATAACCCTTTAAATTATTTACCTACTCTTCTATTTTTGCAGTTCTGNCGGGGATGACGGCGCTCTGGTGTCAATAGAGAGGGGAGTCCTACAAGGCGACCCTCTCAGTGGCATGCTCTTCAATCTGGGGATCAACCATGTACTGGAGCGCTTTCATGTAAATGGGCCTCCCAACGATGATGCCTTCATACTTGGTCTGGCGGACGACCTGACCATCGGTGCCACCACCCCAGCGGGACTCCAACTAAACATCGACCTGGTTGCCGAGGACGTCGCACGACTGGGACTAGACGTGAGTCTCCGGAAATGCAGAACGATGCACATGTCAGGGAGTCGACCGGTTGGTCTGAGAGAGACGAGTTTTTCCGTCCTAGGACACACAATACCCTTCCTCAGAGAGGGGGAGACTCACTCTTTCTTGGGCCAACCTGTCGGCTTCCGAGCGATACCATCGTCTGCTCCTTTCGAAGACATCCTATCTAGATCCCTTAAGGTCCTCAAATCGCACCTTGCTCCATGGCAAAAACTCGATGCCCTCCGCTCTTTCATCTTCCCTGCACTAAACTTCCCGATGAGGAACGGACATTTTCAAAAGACCCAGTGGGCGTCCTTTGATAATGTCTTGCGTGCAGAGCTAAAGCGGATTCTTTACATACCGCAAGAGGCATCCAATGAGTACATTTATGGAGCACGATTTGAGGGTCTGTGCGGCATCCTGAAGGCAGACGAGGAGAGCGACTTTGCGTTGGTGGATACAGCTTTCAAACTTCTAACCTCTAAAGACGAAAGAGTATCCTCCCTCGCTTTGGCGTCCCTCCAAATCGCCTTAAAAGATCGCACGGCTCCAGGTCAAGAGTCAACAGACCCTTCTGTCTTCCTCTCAGGAGGAACAGAAGGGCTGCGAAACCGCGGCAATATTCCGTCCAACCAATGGTCTCGAGCCAGACGAGCATCCACTCGCTTAGGTGTTGGCTGGTCATTCGATGGAGATAGTCCAACTATCACCATCGGAGACTTCATAGCGACTCCTGATAGACGACACCAAATTCTACGTGGGCTCCGTGCCCACTTTCAAAGACTGAGAGGACAGAGCCTGCGGGCCAAACCGAGCCAGGGGCGAGTCGCCGAGTGCTTGAAGGAGTCTCCAGATTCCAGTTATTTTATGTACACTGGTGACTTCCTGTCATTCGCCGACTGGCGCTTTGTTCACAAAGCCCGCTTACAGCTTTGTCCTCTTGGTGGTAGTAATTGGTGGAATCTAGCCAGGGGCTGCAGAAGATGCCAATTCCGAATCGAGTGCCTTGCACACGTCCTTGGCTGTTGCAATTGGCACACCAGACTCAGGCAAAAGAGGCACGACTCCATCGTTGGGAGAATTGAACAGATGGCAACCAGCAGGGGTTTCCACGTCCTCTCAAAAAATCAGGCGGTGGACAATTCCACCCTACGACCAGACCTGGTTCTCGTCAAAGACGACCATGCATACATCTACGATGTGACGGTCGTCTTTGAAAACCGACTAGAGGCCTTCGAGAAGGCTAGGACGAACAAAATGGAAAAATACGCAGGGGTAGCAGAGAACCTCCTGGTCAGCTATGCCAGGACGACGATCTGCCCCATTGTAGTTGGCCAACTTGGGACCTGGGACCAGAAAAACAACAAACACATCCGCTATCTTGCTTCGAAGTCCTACATTAAAAAATTCCAAAGACTCGTAGCAGCTGAAACGATAGCGTGGTCCCGTTGTATATACTTACAACATCTGACTGGCCGGCCTCAGACTCCAGCCCGATGGCAGACAGCTCCCCAAGACCAACAGACCCCTGCTGCCGAAGAAGGCAACACGGACCTGACCACTGAGGAGGAAACCGCCATCACCCGTGCCCCCGAAGAAGATGGCATCACGAACCAGTCCACCGGGGCCGAGAACACCACCACCCATACCCCCGAAGAAGATGACACCACGGACAGGACCACCGGCGACGAGACAGACCTACAACACAACGAGGCTGTCTAAAAAAAACAAAAAACCCCTCTTTTGTACATATTTCACTCTGTAAATAATTGATTTTATAATGTAAACATGTATATAATATCCTGTAAATAAACAATTTTAATCTGTTCTTATCAGCTTAATCTCTGGTACGACCTTCATTGAAGGTCCAGAAGATTAAACTGATTTTTGGAAAATGACGGAGTGCTAGGGGCTTGCTCCACCTCTGTCGCGGGTCGACCTGGTATTGCAGTACCTCCGGGACCGGCCCACCTTACTCTTATAATAATCCTCCTTCATTGCATTAATGAGAAGTCAACTCAATGTAGTTCCATCAATCAGAAAATGTATCATTTAAAGTAAAATGTTATATTCTCTGTATAAGTTTTGGGTGAATATAATGTTTTAATGGTCCCCCCTGAAGCAGTTATGTGCTCTCGAGTGAAGGAAAAAAATTTGCTTCAAAAGAACCTGGAATGTGTGTTTGAAGTATGTAAATTAAATTGAGGTAAATTAAACCAAGCTATTGGAAATTGGTTGAACCTTTTCAATGGTTCTACACTAAATACCTATACATGGAGCACAAAGACAGAAGAGCCAATTATTAACGTAATATTGAAATAAGAAAAAACTAAGCGGTTTTCCAAAATATTAATTTTAAAGTTTGCGAAATTAGTTTATAATACATGCGGAATAATCTATCAATTGCAGGAGGTTTAAGGTCACACCTCACAGTGCCGAACCAAACTGAGAAACAACCGGTAAAATGGGGTTGGAGGAGGGTTTATCGGTAAACTTCAAAGGTAGGCAGGTAACGATTGTCCCTGAAGTTTCCCCCCCATGTAACAATGGATAAATACTTTCAAAGAAAAATTGGGAANTTGGAAAATGACGGAGTGCTAGGGGCTTGCTCCACCTCTGTCACGGGTCGACCCGGTATTGCAGTACCTCCGGGACCGGCCTACTTTACTCTTATGATAAACCTCCATCATTGCATTAATGAGAAGTCAACTCATTGCAGTTTCATCAATCAGAAAATGTATCATTAAAAGTTAAATGTTATATTCTCTGTATAAGTTTTGGGTGAATATAATGTTTTAATGGTCCCCCCTGAAGCAGTTATGTGCTCTCGAGTGAAGGAAAAAAAATTTGCTTCAAAAGAACCTGGAATTTGTGTTTGAAGTATGTAAATTAAATTGAGGTAAATTAAACCAAGCTATTGGTAATTGTTTGAACCTTTTCAATGGTTCTACACTAAATACCTATACATGGAGCACAAAGACAGACGAGCCAATTATTAACGTAATATTGAAATAAGAAAAAACTAAGCGGTTTTCCAAAATATTAATTTTAAAGTTTGCGAAATTAGTTTATAATACATGCGGAATAATCTATCAATTGCAGGAGGTTTAAGGTCACACCTCACAGTGCCGAACCAAACTGAGAAACAACCGGTAAAATGGGGTTGGAGGAGGGTTTATCGGTAAACTTCAAAGGTAGACAGGTAACGATTGTCCCTGAAGTTTTCCCCCCATGTAACAATGGATAAATACTTTCAAAGGAAAATTGGGAAGGCCGACGCACAGGGATTATTTGGCTGAATTGTTTTTCCATTGGATTATACGGAAAATATTGTAATATACCATATTAATGTAGCTGAGGAAATGTTATCTTTGTCCTGCCTATAATTCATATTTGATAACTTTAATATTAACTATACCACTCATAACCACAGGAGGGCCATCTCAGGCCCCGACGCGAAGTAGCCAGGGCAAACACCCCCCGCCGAAGACGAGAAATTCAAGAACTGCTCGCCGTAACAAGACAGGACGACTGGCTACCGCAGGAAGAGATGTCAGACACGGACCGGGGGAGCCGGGAACTCCAGAAGAAGAAAACGACTGACAACAACAGGACGAACAGCCACCCCGGAAGAAGACAGCCGACACCTACAGGGTAAACTCACAAGAATCGACGAACCCTCTTCAGTAACACATCCCCTGGAATCGGCCGCATCCAGAGTCGGGACGACTCCGGCGAAAGAGACTACCCCCAACCAGAACTCGCCCTCCTTCACGACCGACAGGCCGACTGATTGTCAACAGCAGGCAGAAGCGAGAGAAAGAAAAATCAGAGAAAAGTTCCACGCGCAAACGAGGAACNGTCTGTGTGTGCGACCCGCGAACCCCTCTCCACCGAGAGGATGTGTGGCGCAGCGACGGACTTCTGGAAGGAGACGAGGATCCCCGGATCACAGGTGAGTGAGTGCTAGCACTTTCCCTCTTCCACTGTCCCCGCCGACAGAACCCTAGACCTCCGAATCCCGCAGAGGGGCCTCGGACGGAACCCTCTGTGTAAGAAGGAGCCCTAACAGGCTCCGGGCCGCCGTAAGGAGGGGCTCCTTCTGTCCGGGTCGGGATTGCGTGGAGTGGCGATCCCCCGGCCCGCTCTGATAGGACCCCTCGCCATCCTCGTTGAGGGGCCTCGGAGAGAGTAGCGCTCCTACGGAACGCGCGGCCGCCGGAGACCTCTCCCGTTCCGAGCCCTGATGAGGCGGAGACTACTCGTCACTACAGTGTCGCGGCCACACCGCGGCAAAGCGACATCAAAGCCCAACGAAACGACGACGCGGTCCGGCAGTACGATAACGCACTTCCACACTGCACTGAAATCCGGGAAACGGAAACGGACACACCTAGAGGGTTCGCTGCCAACCACTTCCCCTAGGATCCGACTAAGCTCAAAGTCTAATCCCCACCCCGAGGCAATCGAACAACTGCAGGTAAACTCCATCAGGCGTGACTGGGATCACTCCTGCTTATTAGACCTGCGAATAGCTGAGTCCGAAAGAGACCTCTCGCATCCCATCCCACACGAAGCGATGCTCGACGCCCAACGACTATGTGGTGTGGGAAACCACTTCGTAGACGTGATAAAAGACATTTATGCAGGCTCAAAGACGCACGAGAGGGAGACGATGGTCCTCCTATATCAGTAGAGAGAGGAGTCCTCCAAGGAGACCCCCATTAGCGGGATTCTGTTCAACACCGTCATTAATCACATCCTAGAACGATTTGACGCGAATGAACCCTCCAAGGACGGAACCTAGGCCTCGTCGATGATCTCACAATCCGTTCTTCCTCCTAGAAAAACTAGACCCCGTAGTCGACGAAATTGAACGCCTCGGGCTACAGGTCAACCTTGAAAAGTGCAAAACCATGCACCTCTCCTGAACTCGACTGGTTGGCCTGAGAGAGACTGGATTCACAATCCATAACCAACTAGTCGCCATCTTAAGGAAGGGGAGACTCACTACTTCCTAGGCCAGCCCGTCGGATTCCGCCCTTCACAACTTTCGAAGAGATCACTACCAGAGCTCTCAAATCGCATATCGAGGCAGAAACTGGACGCGATCCGTGCCTATGTTTATGCCGCACTAAATTTCTCCATGAGAAACGGCGAGTCGCGATCGGGAGAGGATTCCATATACTTTCAAAAAGCCAAACAATAGACGGCTCTGCCCTACGAACGGACCTGATCATCGTAAGACCCCAGAGACGCTGTCGCAAGACAGCAGAGACGGTAGCATGGTCCCGTTTTATGTACATGAGACATCTGACCGGTCAACCTCAGCAAGTTGCAGGAAGCCCCTCAGAACCGATGAAGGACCAGCGATGCAGCACGGTGTAGCTGTTTAATTTCTGGATATCCAAATTATTTTTATACACCTCTTTTATATATATTTATTTGTTCTATGTAAAAAAAAATTTTGTATATAAATTACTTTAGTCTGTCCTTATCAGCCATATTCCACCCGTGTCTGTGTCAAGTGTGTGTAAGTGCGAACCCCTGCCTACGCGAGGATGTGAGGCGCTGCGACGGACTCTCATAGACATTTGGGAGGAGACGAAGAACACCGGATGGCAGACATCATAAGTTACTATATATAAGCGTAAAAGTTACTATCCCGCTTTCTCCGACCCGCAATGACGAATCCTCAAATTCCGCCGAGCTGTCTAGGTGGAAGTTTTTGTTACAGCCCACCCTTAGGGGCCTAGTGACCGCCAGAGACATCTCCCATTCCGAGTCCCGATGAGAGACGAAGAGCCACGCTTATCACACACCCTCACGAGTGTGACGGGGTCCGGCGAGGCTCGAAATTCCGCTTACCGACACACGACAGGATGACCGGCCATGCTACAAGATAAAGTGGAGAACAGCAGCAAAAAAAAAAAAAAATACAACACTAGAAGGCCGGCCACACCACAAGAAGAAGAGGAGAACGCTCACCAATAAGTCGAACAGACAACTCCTTCCTAGCGGATCTACGAGTAGCCGTGTCTGAGGTCGACTTCGGTCCCGAGGAGGTCCTACCGAGACTCCGCAAGTTCGAAAACCTTCCGGGGTTGGAGAGAATCCGACACTAATGGTACCGAAGCGGCCTAACCCCATCACCTCATCTGAATGACGCCCAAGCTCTGGGTAAATTTAATTTATAAATGATACCAATGAAGCAATTTTCTTCAAAAGACTCAGAAATTTATATTTATATAAATTAATTTAATTGAATTGAGGTAAATTAATCCAAGCTATTGGAAATTGGTTGGACCTTTTCAATACTTCTATGCATGGAGCTTATTGACAAACGAATAAATTATTAACTTAATATTGTATAAAAACAAACTAAGCGGTTTTACAAAAAAAAAAAAATTTAAAGTTTTTGTAATTAGTTTACAATTCAGTCAAATTATAAAGTAATTTATTGCAGAATTACTTATGACTTTATTAAACTTAAATTAAAAGTACACCGATAAGCTGTTTATAGAGTACAATGAAGAATAGTTTTGCTCATATAATACATTTTATTAAATATTTCTGTTAGTTTAAAAAACTTTTAATACATACATAATTTAAACGTACATACATACATAAATTTTTTTTACTTANGCAGAATTTCATTAAGGAAAAGTGAAATGGTCTACAAGTATTGACAGATACATGCGTATAAATTTTAGTGGCTATAATTTTTTATCATTATTTAGAGTGATTGGTGAAAATATTTTATTTTTTAAGAATATCTTCAATAGTTACATTCCTTCAAAAAATAAATTTCATTACCCAAGGTTAACAGGTGTAACCCCCATGCTGATATAGCCATTTTAAATTACTTAACAACCACTGTCTAATTATTGAATCTAGCACATATAAAATAAAGAACCCAGGGTCATAGCCATAAACTGAACTTAAATTATCAAAAATAATTTGGCTGTACTAGATAAAATATTTAAAACTTCTAAATAAGTTATAAGTTAAATAACACATGGCTATTAACAATCTACAGGCTTTAACACCCTCCAACAAAAACCACCTATTTAAGGTGAAACCACCGAAGATACGACAAAAACTAAAAGAAATGGAAAATGTGGATCTATATGGTTTTGAAAACTGTACTAACATGGATGGTAGATATAATCATACAGCTGATCTAGCACATTTAAACTTTGAATCTCTTATTAATCCTTTCAGGTGTCTGATAAATCTTGTATGACAGGCAGAATATAAATCTCAAAATCTGTATGATTTAAATCCTTTTGATTCTACACAACATTAACATAAAATTTCGAGGATGGGGTTATGATTTAATGAGGTCATTCATAATATTTTTTTTTTAAATAATTAAAATTTGTGATTACTAAATAGATAATGCTATGAAAAAAGATTAGCAAGTAACTGGTCTATTTTCATTTGATCAATTTGTCAGATGAAGAAAGTCAAGTCATGGTGAGCAGCTACCACAATGAAAACGGGATATCGATCATTTCCTTAGTCCTTCCACAGTTCCAATCTGCCTTCTCCTCCTCTTGAGTTAACCCTTTCCCAAAGCTTAAACCTCCAAGTCTTTTGCCAATTGTGGAAGTGACAATGGCATGTATGAGTTGACCTCCACAATATTTTTTTTTGCAAGATTAGTCTCACAGCTTTTAGCATGTTTCTCACAGGAATATCAATCTATTCACATTGATCCCATGTGAAACTATATTCCACAAATTTTTTACAAAAAGTGCATATCAAGGAAAATATTTTACATATTTGAATGTTACTTTTAAGGGTTGGGAGGGACTCTTATTTTTAAATATAGAAAGCAAATTCAGTACTTATGCTTTCTATTACAAACAGTGAAATAAATTCATTTTTAGCTGATATAGAATGAGAGGATGGGGAGGTTTAGAGGAAGGCTAAAATTTATAAAGCCAATATCTTTGCTTTATAATATTAGTACAAAAAAAATTATAAGTAGATATTTAAATAAGTAACTATAAAGATCGGGCAGTACCCTCACTCTTGCCTCCCAATTATACCAGAGCCAGACTTAGCAATCTTGTATTTTGGCCTCATTGTCTTTAATAGTCTTTTAGAAGTTTTTATGATCTACTCTCATTTGTATATATTTTCCTTGAAAATGTGAAATTCCACTTAGTTTACACAGCTCCTACACAAACTTTTAAGTTATTACGACAAATAAGTCATTTACAAATATTAATTTAGTTGTGGTGTATTATTCCACATAAATTTTAAACAATTATGTGAGGGAATAGAATAAAAACTCTATCTGTCCCAGCCAGGACTTGAACCTGGATCTCCTGCTTTTCGGGCTGGTATGCTAACCATTGCACCAGCGGGAGAGCTAGATAACTTATTAAATTTCCAACACACTAGCGAGAGTCTTACCTACGAGAAAGACGAATACATCGTCTTATGCTCAAAGGAGCTGACATTGTCTAGCTATTTATCGACTCCTCATTATTTACTTTTATTTTCATTTATAAGTATTAATTTAGTTGTGGTGTATTATCCCACATAAATTTTAAACAATTAATGAGAGGGAATAGAATAAAAAAAATTATCGGTCCTTTCTTCTATCTGTGCTTTGTTCATTATGTAACAAGGAGGGCTTATTAGCCCCTTTTAATTTTAAAATAAAGAAACTAATTTCAATATTGAGTTCTCAATTTGACCTCTTCAAGGTCAATGATTAATTTATTAATATATTCACCCATATATACCAATATATTCACCTAACAAGGAAACCAAGCTGATAAATCATTAATATCTCAATATATCATTTCTGGAGGGAGTGGGTGGGGGGAGAGATAATAATGAAAAATCTAAAATTGCTAAAATATTACATAAAATTTAAGTCATAAGTGTAAAATACATTTTATATTTTAAAATGGTAATGATTATAATAAAATTATAAGCAAATATTAAAATGAAGTCATGTAATGACTATCATATAGGCTTCAAGAATGAAGACAAATAAAAATGTTTAGGAAGAATGAGCAGCCCCCTAACCATTCTGGCCAGCCTAAAGCAGTGAGTGACTTAGTTTAACCCCTTATAGTTATTTTAAAAAGTTTATCAGATGAAATTAGTCATTAAATATTAATATAAATGTTATTTAAGTTAATAATAATTCACCTTCAATGAAATATAGTGATATGCTTGGATTAAGCAAATACATGAGACAGTTTTCTTCTTCTTTTCTAAACATTATTTACTGATAAGTATTAAATATAGGAAATAAAAAGTGGCACACTTTCTTGGCCATTAGAATTTATGGTTTTATTTTTCAATGTCTAAAATAAAACCAAAAATATTACTCAACTAATTATTAAAGAAATATTTAGAATATAAATGGCAATAGGGATGAATTTCAATAACAATTTTATTTGTTTATATTTTTTTGCAGTAAAAGAAAAATAATTATTACTTCTTCAGTTTGGGCAATGAAACAGAGATTTTATAGCACTGCCCCTTCACCAGGAAAAAAAAAAAAAAAAAAAAAAAATTGCATTTACCTCAAAAAGTGCTGCTTTTAAGATCTACAATTAGAACCTAGAGAATAGGAATCTCCCATACAGTATTAGTCTCTATCTCATTTAAATCTAGGAGATTCTATTGCTCAAAAGATGAGATTTTTGATGTGAATGAAACACAAAGATTTACACACACACACACACATATATATATATATATATATATATAATAGAAGGGAAATTGTATTAATTGCTTTCATTGGTTGTTGTTATCTTGAGTAACTTCATTACTTCTCACCAATTCACCTCAAAAATTGTTATTTTATCAACTAATATTGAGAAGAATCATATTATGTCAAAACTTGATTTTTATTAATACTCCAAATTTTAACTTCTATGAATTTAATATCAGTAAAACTTATGCATCACAAACTTCCTGGTTTGTTCTCTGTACTACTTAACCAACCTGTAACTTCAAAACTACTAAACAGAATTTTATTTATATTAAGAAATTTGGAGGATAGCTGCCTAGCTGCTGAATCAGTCGGTGACCCTGTGAAGGTTGATCCATTCCTATATTACATGAAGATCAGACTCGGAGTGAAGTGAAGTGCGCGGAACTAGAAATTAATCTCACTCCCTCGGCGGTGTAGTTGGTTAACGAACCCACCCGTTATAGTGGGGGACCCGGATTCGATCCCTATTACGATGTTCATGTAGGCTTCGACGGTCGTCAGATGTATTTACCATTTCTTCTTCCAGGTTGGACCATGTCAAGTTGTTGATAGTTGCCGAGCTTTCACACATCATGTGATGGCTTCTTCAGGGCTGAATAAATATTTCTTCTCATTCTCTATTCAGCCCTGAAGAAGCCATCACATGATGTGCGAAAGCTCGGCAACTATCAACAACTTGACACGGTCCAACCCGGAAGAAGAAACGGTAAAAACTATTACGATTCTGTTTAAAATTACAGTATTTGGCTGCTATCTTAATTTCATAAAAATCAAAGTAGTTCTAGATTATAAGAAAAAAAAAAAGTTATAGAAGTTTTAAATTTTTTTCCTCCAATGAAAGCATTTATTTTTCTATTCTGAATTATGATAGTATGATTTTTAATCCATGTGATATTTCATTTAAAATGTACAATATATTCACCTAAGTGCCATTTATAATTATACATAGTTTGCAAATAGCCTTTAGTAGAGGAAGGAATTCCACTTTGACCAATATTTGGGAATGTCTCTCTAAAGATAACCATGCAATGAAATAGAGCATGAAGGATGATTATAAATTTTCTTACTACAATGAAACAAATTATACAAAAAAAATCAGTCATATTATATGAAAATGATTGTTTCTAACAAATGCAGTAATAAAATATACTTTAAATATTCAACAAGTAGATATATATAATAAGTTCAACAAGAATAAACATCATTTCATCAGGAGTATAACAATATGACATATATATATATANAAGCATCCTAGTTATTTCAATTCCCTATTTTACATTAAAAATATTAAAATACTTAAATCACACACATACACACACACACACATAGACAAACACACCACGCACACTATATTCATATTAACCATATACTCACACACATAAACAAAGAAAAACTTCTAAATACAAATTATCACAATTAGTGATTTATAAAGCTAATGAGAGAAATATTTAAGGCATTTCTAGGAATGTTTGCATACAGTTAATAAAATAAAAGACAGTTTGTAATTCATGTTGAAAATAATATTTTTAAAAACCAATAAATTAAATTTTTTTTTTTACATTATGCATAGAAGAAATGTACTTTTAAATTTATTAAAATAATAACATAAATCAACATAAAATATAATTTGTGCAAT
>KZ806974.1:72341-88732 GCA_000696205.2 Oncopeltus fasciatus
TATATTCAAAAGGAGAGTTTGTTGACCGTAGATATTATTCTAAGATGATTTTAGTTGGGGTTCGGTCAAGGTAGATCCAAAAAAAAAAAAACACAAATTTAGAAAATGTATTTTTTAAAAAAGGATAATCTGCCAACATTTTGGCTTACATTGTAAGCCATCTTTAGGGCTGTAGAAATACAATGTCATGAGAAATCCCCCCCCCAAAAAAAAATAACGACCTTGTTTTCCGTTCTCTTCCTTATATTCCAAAACTGTCTGAAAATATTAAGAAATCTCTCAAAAAAAACTTTTCCTAACCTTAAGCTTTCTTTTTCCACCAACAACAAGTTAAAATCTATTTACACCATACTCAAAGACCCCATCCCCCTCCCTAACAGAACTAATGTCGTCTATAAAATTCTCTGTTCCACACCGAATTACCAAGGTTCTTACATTGGACAAACAAAAAACCCAATTTCCCCCAGAAATAATAACCATAAAAATGACATAAAGAATAAACTAACAAAAACTGCCCTCACTAAACATGTTTTTCATGAAGCACACACATTTGACTTCGAAAGCTTAACCATTCTTTCCACTGAACCCTATCAACACAAACGTCTTTTGTCTGAAACCGTACACATTAACTTACAACACTATCCAGTTAACGACAGAACAGACATAGAACAAATTTCCCCAACTTATTCTAACATTTTTAACATTCTAAAAACCATCAGCCCTCCGTCTCAATAAACCTGTCAAAACATTTTTCCCAGTTCCAAAGTCACTTATTCTCAATAATACCCTCCCCTTTTTTTCCTTTGTCCTTTTTATTGCCCCCTCTTGTAACAGGCCGCTTTCCATTTACACCTTCCACCTTGTACCTGCTACCCCCCACTCATTTTACCTTTCGCTTTGTGAAAAAGTAAAATTTATATTTTAGTCGTGGAAATGTGAACTCAGGGACAGGACGTCCTCTCTCATCGTCATGATAGGTAGGTGTGACAAATTACTGCTTTAACGATATTTCAATTTTTGTTTTTCTTGTCAATAAGCTATTTGTTTGCATGTTTTTTTCAAATTGGTTCTTTTTCAAATTGTTTTTCATAAACTTTAAATTTTCTTACATAGCTTTCTACATTCATACTCTTCATATCACATTAAATTATTGCAATTCTCTATTATACTATTTTCAATTAATATTGTATTCTCATGACATTGTATTTCTACAGCCCTGAAGATGGCTTACAATGTAAGCCGAAACGTTGGCAGATTATCCTTTATTAAAAAATACATTTTCTAAATTTGTGTTTTTTTTGGATCTACCTTGACCGAACCCCAACTAAAATCATCTTAGAATTAGGTTAGATTAATTACTTATATTGAACCTTTCAAAAGTAATCATTTTTATCCCCTCCCCTGAACTGGAAGTAATTTGTCCTACTATATTAATTTAAATGTATAGTGATAGAATTCACTTAAGTTGACATTCAAATAAAGATAATTCGCCCCAAGATACTAGAGTCATTGGGGTAGTTGGTGCTTTGGCAGAAAGGTAGACTGATTACTAACAACAAAACATACCCAGCCTAAAAATATGTATTTTTCATTTGGTGACAAACAATGCTTAAAATAATTGCTCCCATAACTCAAATAAAAAAATAGAGGTGGCAACAGAAGTAAATTTTAAATAAATTTCCCAAACCTGGTAATAACCTTTTCACCGGATCTTCAAGTACATATAATGATAAATATATTTAACATTAAAGTTAAGCTTAAGGCCACATTACAAAAATGAAATAATTTCCTGTATAAGAGAATTCAACTAAGTGCATTACAATGCAGTTTTAATTGATCTGAACTATGATACTATATATGGTCAGTAAGATTTGGCATATTTTTAGTTTCAATTAATTATCTATAGCTTTTATTTCTAATAATGACAGAAATACTTCTCTAGATCACATTTTGAAAATTAAACATAAAATAAAAATTGTACAACAATTTAAAAAGAAGACAAAAAAATAAAATAAAAATCAATTGTTTGTGTGTGTGCATAAATGTATGTTTGTTTACATTTTTATGAAAAATTATTCACTAACATGGGGTGTGACAATAAATATAATTCAAAACATGAGGTTTTATATGTTTAAAAACGGCTTTATCCAGAATATTACTTTTTATAAACTAAAAATTACATTTAAAGATTAATTTAGTAGTCTTATATATAAAAGTCCATATATTTGGATTTGATATCAATTTAATTAACAGTAACCTTTTGAAGTATAGTATGAAATGGTATTACTGAAAAACAAAAATATCTACAGCTAAATTCAAAATAAAAGTCAAGGATTAAACCACTAGATAAGAACGGGACCCAAGGTTATTCAGAAAAATACAAAGACAATAAGTATAAGTCATTAAGAGTAATATAAGTGATGATAAGTTAAATAGACTTGAGAAGTGATAACTTTTTTAAAAACATAATTCCACTTAACCTAAAACCATAAAAAAAACCTAATAAATGTTACTAACAATATATTTTTGTTGGAGAACAAGAATATTTTCAATTAAACTTAGTAAGAATTTCACACACACATATCACATGCATGCACATACATTAAGCCCCTTATACTCACATATCACAGATGTAACCATTTGATGAATAAGTACAAATGTAAAATATATTTAATACAAAAAAGGACCTATCCAAAAAAAAAGAAAAAAAAAAAAAGAAAAAAAAAAAGAACTATCTGACATTTAAATTCACATTTTGGATTTGTGGCAATAAAGTTTTACTCACTTTAAAAAATCTCATCGGTGCAAAGTATTTAATTTAAACTGTGCATTAATATGATGAAATAAAAAATAAATCTTTGGCATGCATTAAGTCTTCACTAATTAACTAGAACACTTATGCCTAAAAATCACTTTTAAATGGCTTTAAGTTAACAATTTATTTTATTAAAATAAGTAAAACCTACAGAAAGACTTCTTAATGTGCTAACAATAAAATGTTGGCACTATTTAAATCTCAATTCTTATAATAGCATTAGATTTTATAGAATTAAGTTTAAGATTACAGTAAAACAGGGTTTGTCTTTTTTATACAGTTAAGACATACATCAATAAAGGCAATGCAATGTTATCAATTTGATTAGTTTTAGCTTCAACAAAAGATACTAGAGCAATTGCAAAAAAGGGTTTGATCAAACTTGTGCGGGGCACATAACCTGAAACATGAGAAAATAGGATTTCAATTTGTTTGAAGTGTAAAATATACAAGAGTATATTTGTTTTCACTAAAATATAGTGAAAAAAGTTATTATATGAACATAAATACATATAAACTGTGAGTTTACCTATCTTGGCAATAAATCCTGAGGTCTAACTAATGCCTGTTACTTTAGAAAACTCAGGAATAAATTTTATGTTTAATTCATGAACCTATTTACTCCCTCAACAATAAATTTTCTGTAACTTCCACTCAATTTTTATTTTTACAATCTCTAAATCATTATATGAGTAAATGTTTTTTTGTTGGGGTTTGGTCAAGGTTGATCTAAAAAATACAATATAATGAATGTATATTTTTTAATTATCCGTGATGTTTCTGCTTACATTTTAAGCTATCTTTAGAGCTATCATGGAGGCAAAAGGGGACATCTTTTCACCTAGATCACATATTCATGACTTGTGTTTAGTCCCCTGACGTCCCCTCTCGCCTTCATGATAGTCCTGAAGATGGCTTACAATGTAAGCCGAAACATCGGCTGATAATTAAAAAATATACATTCATTAAATTGTATTTTTTAGATCAACCTTGACCAAACCCCAACAAAAAAACATCAAATCATAATCTCTATTGTCAAAAACTCTTCATCTGAATACATTATATGTTTCACAAAAATGAGCAATTCTTCGTTCGCCTAGTGACAACCCCCGTATTTCCTCAACCAATTAACTTAAAAACTATTTTAATTTTATTAGTATTAGAGGGTAGTTATTACTCCTCTCTAGGTTCAAAAAGTTTGTAAGCATAAGAGGATTAAAAGGTTTGTATTAAAGTTCAAATGGAGAGTTTTTAAATTAAAGTTTATCATTTATTTAAATTCTCAAATTACTGTGCTGCTTACTAGCTAAGTAATGTCCTAATTTCATCATGATTAGCTCAATAATTCTGATGATATAAAAAATAAAACAATACTTTGATGTATTTCTAAAAAGTTCATCATACTAAATTTTCAAAACTAAGCTAAATGAGCAAGGAATCTCAAACAATTTTTTTCTTATTATTTTTTGAATAGTAAATTAATTAATGAAGTTTCTTTTGATTTCACCAGTAATCATAAGAAAAAGCATAAAAATTTTAAGTAGTGTTAATAATGTTTTAATAATCTATGTACGCGTGCTAATAAAACTCAAGTATACAATCTAAAATTCTTAAATACTTATTAACTAAATTAATTTATGTAACTTACCAAAGTGAATTAAAGCAATCACCATGAACAACTGAGATAGAAAGCATCCAGCTGTTCCTTCTTTTGTTTTCTTGGAACCTATAATGGTTAAAAATTGTTAGAAAATTAAAATTACAAGGTAGCAATAAAGAAATGGTTGCCATAGGTCCTTTCCTCCCCCACCTTTGTTGAAAATATTATTAATATATAGAACTGGGCAGAAATGTCACGTGAGGAGGAAAAAAGAAAAATGTCTGAGCAAAATGAGTTTAAAATGTCTAAAACTTATGAAAACTGAGATGATTTTAGTTGGGGTTCGGTCAAGGTAGATCCAAAAAACACAAATTTAAAAAATGTATTTTTTACTAAAGGATACATTCTTTGCTCCTTAGACGCCGAATCCCTCTTCACTAACATTCCTATAGACAAAGCCCTTCAAATAATTGATAAACATTGGAATACAATCCGTGATCATACTACATTATCCCGGTCGGCTTATCTTGAGACCCTTTCCCTTTGTTGTACTTCCGGCTATCTCCTATACCAAGGTAAATACTACAACCAGATTAACGGTCTGGCCATGGGAAATAACCTTGCTCCCGATATTTCTAACATCACCCTCAACGACCTCCTTGACTCTATCCTTCCCCCGTTACACAAAGACATTTTCTTCCTTAAAAAATATGTTGACGACCTTTTTCTCATCCTCAATCCCGAAAAAATCCCCCAGATCCTTACTGCATTCAATTCATACCACCCTCGTCTGAAATTTACCATTGAAATGGAATCGGATTACCAACTTCCCTTCCTTGACACCCTTATCATCCGGAACACCAATGGCTCTATCTCCACTGACTGGTATACCAAGCACACATACTCAGGTCGTCTCCTCCATTTTAACTCATCTCACCCTCATCATCAAAACATTAATGTGGCCAAAAACCTCATCTACAGATCACTCACACTCTCTAACAAGATTTTCCACAGAAAAAATATCAAACCTGTTACTGACATCCTCCTGTCCAATGGTTTTCCTACTCACACCATTATAAAACTTGTAAAATAATTTTTTATTTCCACTTCCTCAACTACCCCCCTCCCCCAAAATAACGACCTCGTTTTCCGTTCTCTTCCTTATATTCCAAAACTTTCTGAAAATATTAAGAAATCTCTCAGAAAAACTTTTCCTAACCTTAAGCTTTCATTTTCCACCAACAACAAATTAAAATCTATTTACACCATCCTCAAAGACCCCATCCCCCTTCATAATAGAACTAATGTCGTCTACAAAATTCCCTGTTCCACACTGAATTGCCAAGGTTCTTACATTGGACAAACAAAAAACCGTATTTCCCGCAGAATTAATAACCATAAAAATGACATAAAGAATAAAATAATAAAAACTGCCCTCACTAAACATGTTTTTCATGAAGAACACACATTTGACTTCGAGAACTTAACCATTCTTTCCACTGAACCATATCAAAACAAACGTCTTTTGTCCGAAACCGTTCACATTAACTTACAACACTATCCAGTTAACGACAGAACGGACATAGAACAAATTTACTCAACTTATTCTAACATTTTCAACATTCTAAAAACCATTAGCTCTCCTTCTCAATAAACCTGTCAAACATTTTTCCTAGTTCCAAAGTCACTTATTCCCAATAATACCCTTCCTTTTTTTCCTTTGTCCTTTTTATTGCCCTCTCTTGCAACAGGCCGCTTTCCATTTGTACCTTCCGCCTCGTACATTCTCCCCCCACCTTTTTACCTCTCACATTGTGTAGAAGTAAAATTTATTTATTTATTTATTTATTTAACAGTTGAATACAGACTGTGACAGTGAACGTATGTATTCGGCCGGAAGATGGACAGTGTCCGAAAGCGCTCGCCAACGGGAGATGGTTTGCAGAAACCAATGAAGACGGAGAATAGAAGGTATGAGAGTAAAATGTATACTTTAGTCATGGAAATGGGAACTTAGAAACAGGACATCCTCTCTCATCTTCATAATAGGTAAGTGTGGCAAATTACTGCTTTAATGTTATTTCAATATTTTTTTCTTGTCAATAAGTTGTTTGTTTGCATGTTTTTTTTTTTTTTTTTCTTTCAAATTGGTTTTCAAAATCTTTTAAATTTTCTTACATAGCTTTCTACATTCATACTCCTGATATCACATTATATTATTGCAATTCTCTATTATATTAATTTCAATTATTATTGTATTCTCATGACATTGTATTTCTACAGCCCTGAAGATGGCTTACAATGTAAGCCGAAACGTTGGCAGATAATCCTTTATTAAAAAATACAATTTTTAAATTTGTGTTTTTTTGGATCTACCTTGACCGAACCCCAACTAAAATCACCTAAGAATAATATCTACGGTTAAAAAATTCTCCTCTTGAACAAAAAATTGTAGATTTTGTAAACTATTGTTTAATTTTTAGAAATGCAGGATCTACCTTGACGGAACCCCAACTAAAATCAGAATAATATCTACGGTCAAAAAAACTCTTCTTATAGAAAACATTCAAATGGAGAATTTTTTACCATGAGAATTATTAAAGAGTAGAGAATTCATTAGGGTTCGGTTAAAATTGATCCAAGAAATTTTTTAAAAATTTAATTTTTTTGTAACTTGACTGAACCCTAAAAAATTCTCTACTTATAGAAAAGGTACTCACAAAACAAGTACCCACAGCTAGAACATCAACTCATATAATTTGAGATCCAAATATGCAACCCTACAAGGAAGAGGAAGATAAGTTAACTTACATCTAAGTTATTTACATGTATTTTCTATTTATTAAAACAAAAAAAAAAAAAAAAACAGTTACGACACACATCATCATATGACTTCAAATGAAGGACTGTTTAAAGAATTTCTAATAGGAAAGAAGAATTTAAAATACTAATTGTAAATACTTATTATATATTATTTAAACCAATGTCACAAACAATTTCCAATTAACTGATTTACAAGTGCATTAAAATAAGATTTTAAAAATATTATTCATTATAAAAAATATAAAATTATGTATTAGATTATTTTATTCCNATATTGATTAGATTAATTCAATTTTAAGCTACATTACTAACTTATAAGATCGTATAGATGGAATATATACATTATAGGTTTCAAATAATGGATACTAATTTGGCTTATATTCCTGCAGAAAAAAAAAAAAAAAAAAATGTAACAACCATTTACAGAATAATTGTTTGAAAAGTGATAAAAAACTGAGAGAATGAAAACATGAAGCACAATGTGTTAATATGAAAGGCACAAACAACAAGTTAAGTGTGTTTAACAGTTTGGTTGAGACTTTTAACCCTTAAATTAGAGCCATATCCCTCCCTGATCATGTATCTTCCCCCATGGCCGCGCTGACCGAGCAGGTGGCGGGGTTGGGCTTTATGTACACAAGAGTTTGAAAGATCGTATTCTAGCTAACTCCTCCTCCTCTCCCATCCCTCATGTAGAATTCCTTTTTACTGAAATCTCTCTTGGCCCTAATTCCCTCCTTTATGCTGTGGTTTAACATCCTCCTAATACTCCTCTTGACAGATTGCTAGAGAAAACCCTATATGATTTTGTTCCCTTTTATCCTAATATAATTATCTCTGGAGATTTTAATCCCAACTTTCTTTCCCTTTCTCCCAACAAGTTGTATCTTGAGAATCTTTTCAACTCCCTTAACCTTATAATTATTCCCTTTGAACCCACCCACCACACACGAACTGTTGACACTTGGCTGGACTTATATATAGTAGACTCACAAAATAATATTTTACCTTTTTCACAACATCCTATCTCATTTTTTTCTCAGCAAGATTTAATCCTCATATCCTATAACATGTATATTCTTACCTTTCAACCAAGATCAGTTTCCTTCCGCAAGTTTGATAACCTTACCTTTGAGAATCTTGAACCAGACCTTGTTTGCCTCGAGTGGAGCCCAATTTTTTCTTCTCCTTTGATCGATCAAAAGGTAGAAATCTTAACAAATTATCTTGTTTCCATCCTCAATACTCATGCCCCTTGGTTAAGGGATGAAGTACGAAGTCTCAGGAGGAGGCCGGAGGCTGCCCTGAGCCGGGCTACATGTACTGGTCATCCTGAGGATTATGAGGCCTACAGACGGTCTCTGGAACTGGGCTCAAGCCAGTCTTCGAAAGGCTCGCTCGCTTTACTTCCATGAGGTGTTCCTCTACTCCTGACCCTAAGTCAAAGTGGAACATCCTAAGAAGCCTTTCCTAGTGCAAACCCTATCTGAATATTCTTCTTCCCTGGGTCGCCCGATGACTTTAACTCTTATTTTACTTCCTCCTCGCAGTCCCTGAGTTCTTCTGTTTCTATTTCCTTACCAAGCCGCTCTGACTTTAACCCGAACAATTTCTTTTTCTCTGACATTACTCCTGAAGATCTTTTAGCAGTGATATCAAAAATAAAAGCAAATGCAGTTGGTTGCGATTGCATTCCTTTAAAACTCCTCAAAGCCACCCTTCCCAGTATTTTTCCTGTCCTCCTGCACATATACAATTTTCCCCTCCAGAACTCAGTCTTCCTGGAAACAAGCAATAGTCAAACCTTTAAACAAAATTCCCAATCCCTTTTCCTTCAATGATTTCCGTCCTATATCTATTCTCCCTATCCTTGCAAAACCCTTAGAAAAGTTGGTACAAAAACAAATGTCCTTTTTCTTGGAAAATGCAAAGCTCCTAGATTCTTTCCAATCCAGTTTTCGATTCCAGCCCTGGCTTCTCTACCCAGACTACTTTCCTAAAATAACCTCAGACATCCAAGCTGCAATTGACCAAAGAAAAATCTCAATCCTTGTTCTCCTTGATTTCTCAAAAGCCTTTGATACGATTGATCACTCCCATCTGCTTTCTAAACTTAAACACCTTTCCTTCTCCAACAATTCCCTTCTTTGGTTTCATTTATTCCTGTCAGGCCGATCTCAAGTATTTTCTATCCCCGAAGCACCTTTATCTTCCCCTCTTCCTATACATATTACATCTGGGGTCCCGCAGGGCTCTAGCATCTCTGCCACCCAGTTATCTGCCTATGTTAATGATCTCAACCTTTCCATTAGACACTGTTCCTATCACATTTACGCAGATGATACCCAAATTTACCTGTGCTTCCCTCCAGAAGAATTACAAACCGCCACCCAAAAAATCCAAGAAGACCGAAATTCAATATGTTCCTGGGCTTTGACAAACAAGCTTTCTGAATGTCAAAAAATATCAGGCTATTGTTTTTGGGTTTAGCTCCTTGCTTACATCACTCCCTACTATTCCTTCCCTCACAATTAATCAGCGCCCAATTTCCTTTCATTCCTCAGTCAAAAACCTTAGTACTATCCTAGACCAAACCTTTTCACGGAAACCTCATATTTCACAGATTTCCCGTCGCTGTTTCTCCACTCTCCAACAATTTTGCCGCTCTAATCATCTCCTGCCTCGTAAAACCTGTAGTCTCCTGTTTATTATTAAAACCCCCTGTTGTTTATGGGGGCCTCACCGGAGAAATAGAAGATAGGCTTAAGCTTCTGCTAAACTGTTTCATCAGGTTTGTCTTCAGTTCTCCGAGGAGCACCCACGTTACAAAGCGGTACTCCGAGTCTATCAAGTCATATTTTCCCATTCCCCTCCCTACCTATATGATTTTTTAACTTTCAAATCCTCAGTAATTTCCTGCCTGACCCGTTCTCGACTTTCCAACATTTATATTCTCCCTTACAAATCCGCTGCATTTAGTCGTTCCTTCCTCATCAGATCCTGCAGGCTCTGGAACTCGACCCCTCTAAATATTCGTCACTCTTCCTCGCTTGCATCCTTTAAATCCTAGCTATTTCAACATCTCCTCTCTGTACAATAGGGTATCAGGAACTGCTAAACTGCATCTTGTTTAATTTTTATTTTTATCACTTGTTATTGTTATTTTATTAGTTTTGATTTTCATTGTTTTTCTCGTGTAGCACTCATTTTATTTTTGCACCTTTATTTTTTATTGTATTTTTATTTTTTTTTGTTTTGTTTTTTTATTTCTGTACTTGTAAATATTATCATAGTTATTTTCAAAATATTTTATATTATTAGCCTATTCTTAATTTTTACTTTTTATTTTTATTGTTGCAACTAGGTCAGAATCAGCTATACTGTCAGCTATGACCTTGTTATTCAAGGGGACTTGTGTTCCAGAATAAAATTTATTTTTCTTTCTTTCAAATTAACTAACTTAGGATATTATCAAGCTCACATAAAAGATAAATTTGTGTATGAAACAGACATTTTTTTTTCTTCGATTTTTATATTCACAAATCGATACCATAGTTTACTTTTTAAGAAAATAAACTTTAAAAAAACTTGCATCATACAAGAATTGAGAAAACTAAGCAAATTTCTCACAATCATAATTATTTAAATTATTATGCTTAAAATTTGATAAATTTATTTATTAAATTGGGGAAGTTGGAAGCAGGACCAATCACTCTACATCTGAAAAAAAAACTGACAGACCAGGTAGTACCTGAGTGTGTGTAAGACAAGATATAGATCTCTGAGGTCTAGCCTAGCACACACTAGTATAAGTTTGCTACAAAAGTAGACAAAATCAATATTTATTTACTTAATATGATAATATTGATTAGATTAATTCAATTTTAAGCTACATTACTAACTTATAAGATCGTATAGATGGAATATATAATCTATTATAGTAACATATTTGTCATTAGCCTTACGATAAGTTTATTGAGCTTGTTTTGTTGTATTTACCGTTTCAACATTGTTTTGTTGTGTTCATTTCTGTTGTACTATACTTAATGACTTCTGCTTGCAGTTATGAAATTTTCACATAAACAAACAAGGAGACACACATTCGTGCATTTATTAAACCTTTGAAAGCTAAGTAAAAGAGCTAGATTGGCCGTTTGAATAGTGTACCGCTCCTTAATGCTCAGAGATTGGAAAGTGACTAGCGTCAAATTGTGTAGTCACCTAGGGGGTGTATTAATCACCATTCCCCCCCTGGCGGACAGCAAGGAAGCAGTGCCTCCACCGGATTGATATTCACCATACTCTTTAGTGAAAGTGTCATCTGCTACGTCCAAAATGGTTGGCTTCATCATTTCGACGTCTATTTATTATCGCATTGCGCCAGTCAGAGAGTCAGTCTGTCAGTAGAAAGTGCAGTGCCACAGCTGACGTAAGCCATGAGGGCGTTATTGTCACATCTGCTGGTCAGAGAAGAAACAATAAACGCTCAATCAGAAATCTGCTTCTTATACTACACTATTTAGAAGGCAACAAAATGCTATCAAAAAGTAGCCTTGTGATATAAGACAATTTTCCACTATTTCTTAAAGATTGAAAAAAAAAAAACTAGGAAAAACAAAAAAAGTAAATTATAAGGTCGAAAGAATGGCATAAGAATGACAGGGAGAGTAGATTTAGAATCGTTTTACTTCCTTGGATATATTCTTAAATATTTATTTTAATATGTGTATTGACTGATAAATAGGATCTCGAAACTTACGATTGAAAACAAACTGACGCTCTACAAAACCATATTACGACCAATCTGGACATGTGCAGAACTCAAGGGTGCCACCAAGCCTTCCAACTTCCAAAGAATCCAGTCCTATCAATCCAAAACCCTGAGAATAATTGCAAATGCTCCCTATTACGTATCTAATTCATCCCTTCACCACGATTTTAATATCCCGTTCGTTCAAGACCTCATTTCTTCCCGCTTCATCCTTTTCCACAGTAAACTGCCATAAAACAGACCCTGTCCTCCAACTCCAAACTATGCAATCCTCCCCGTCGACTTAAACGAATATGGCCTCGTGACTTTCCAGGAATATAGTTTTAAATTAAATTTAGAGTGGTGTTATTGGTCATCTTCTCTCCTCACGCGATTATCGATGAATGTTATTTTCTTTATTTTGCTTTTTGCTCTTCACTATAATCAAATTACACTTTTTACTTCAAATAATTGCTTTTAGAATCACCTTTTAGCAACAGGTCCTGGTGAGGACACCCTATAAAGCCTTTGTTGCCCATGTTCTTAGTGAATTTTGAGCCCACAAACAATGTAGATGAGGTATATGACATCATCATATAGCAAAATTTTGGCTATTGCAAAATATGAGTGAAGCCCCTCCCTCAAAGATATATTGTTTACTGTCACAAATACCAGGAGTACGGTCACACAAAAAGATACAGTGAATATGGTGCCTGATGTGTCAAATGTGTGGGGACACCTCACTAAGGACCATCAGAAGCAGTACTCCTGCAGTCTGAGCCCTTTGCCAGAACCATCCCGCTAGGCTGCTAGGTCTATAAAGAGTTGAAACAGTGGACCCAGCCTATCAGAAAGCAGGACTCAACACCTGCAGCTTGAAGGACTCCACCATTCCCAACCTGAAAAGTGGATCCAGGATTCTCTTATGCGCAGGCGATCCACCAGCTCAGACAAGAACCTCTTCCTCAATGAAAGCCTCCATGAGGAGAGTGACCTGCCATCTCCCAAGTTCCTTCAGCAGTATTCAATAGTCTCCAAACCATGTTCCACTCCTTAATCTCGGAATTCTGTGCCCTCCCATAAAAGCCATAAACTTTGTGACAACTCTCTGAAATTACTTCCTCGTCTACCAATAAATGAATTCTTCCTCTCTAGATCCTTTTCTGTCCTCCTTAGAATGTTAATGGCATTCAAACACATACAAACTCAATCTGAAAATAGAATAAAAATGTATAGACATATTCTTACTTACTGAAACACGACTAACAAAAAATAAAAACTCAACATATCAGGGTACTATTACTTCCCGAAGTGATCACAGCCCTGCCTTCTTACAGTATCTTTCACACCCATCATCCCTAGACAATTGCCACCAACCTTAATAAATTGCCCTACTGATTGGTCATTTTTTAGAACTCTACTAGAAGAGTCATTTGGGAATCTCCTTAAAAACCTCTGAAGAGCTGGAGGATGGTGTCCAGTTTTTTACTGTCAAGATTCAGCAATGTCTTTGGAAGGCAAACTTTTTTTTTTTTTAAGGCAAACTTAAAACCCACCTGCACCTACTCCACTTCAGCTGAGCCCCTCTCTGATTTCATTAAAACCTCATACTGGCTAAGCGTCAAGCTCGAGCCCTGTTCCAGAGGAATAGGCATCTCTCAGATCATAGGGAGTTCAACCAGCTATCCCGTCTCATAAAACAAAAACTAGGTGTTTTATGAAATAAGGCATTTAATGTCGACCTGTCAAGCTTCTCATCAGCAAACAAATCTCTCTGGCCTGCAACTGGCAGAATTCTAAAATATCAAGAACCTTCCACCCCTTGCATCGAGAAGGTGATTCCTGGGCCAAAGACAAGGTTCAAATGTTTGCCTAGATACTAAAGCAAACATTTACTCATCCAGATCCTGATAATTTGTCCAATAATGCAGAAAGATTGACGTCCAGTCACGAAAGATTTGGTGTCCAACACCATTACCAATATTCTTACCAATTAAGACAGAAACATTTTTTGAGATCAAGCACATTATTAACCGCCTGCCTAAGCACAAACCATCCTACTATGACCCTATCACAGGACTAATACTTCGAAACTACCCCAAAAACAATTGTTTTCCTGACTCACCTCTGTAATTGTGTCTTTCGACTCCTCTGGAAATTTTCTGAAACAATTTTCTTTCACAAACCTGGTAAGCCTGCTTATAACACATCCTATCAACAATTAGCCTTCTTCCTTAACTTTACAAAGTATTTGAGAAAGATCTTGTAAAACAAATGATACCTATTATAACTTACTTAAATATTCTTCTTAATCATCAGTTAGACTTCCGATTGTTGTGTTTCTACATTCCAGCAGATATTTCCTATTATAAATTTCATTTCCTCTTCCCTTAAATGCAAAGTTACAGTCCAGGTGCGTTCTTAGACGTCACTTAATCATTTGACTAAGCATGGCATACTGGTCTATTACATACAAAAATTTAGGTATAGCTTCTTCTTATCAATTATTTAAAATTGTACAATGAATTATTATTAGCATGCTACCAAGCAATAAATTAAGTGCAATGAGAATAAAATAGAGAAACACTGGCTTAGTTAACTGTCATTTTTACCCACTCAATATTAACCCCATCTTCAGTGACTGCAGACTAATGATTTAATCTTAAGATATAAAAATCCGAGCCTTCATTTTGGTAATAAAAATTTTTTGCTGCCCATGAACTAAACAAAAGTGGAAGGTGATTTATAACTATTCACTTTTTTATTAATTTTTTTTATTGTTCTATCCTACAGCAGGACTAATAGTTAATTGTAGTTTAAATATTTGTTAAAATACTAGTAAAAATACAATAACCTGGCCATTTATTTTTTCCAACAATTGTCCCACAAGTGCTAGCAGCAGTATCTCCAATTCCAACAGAAAGAAGTCCAGCTATGAGAGGCAGGAGTTCGGACCCTTCAGGGTTTGGATGTATCCAAAGAGGTAGAGAACAACCAACAAGGAGATATATTGGAGTTAGGGCGAGGGGGCCCTCATCTTTTTCATCACTGAACCTCATGAAGGATATCTGCAATGCAGGTCCAACCAGAGGCAGATTTAATATACGAAGCATCTGGAGGGAAAAAAAATTGAGAGTATTATTCACACAAAGGAAACTTTTAGCTTTACAAACTATTTAACATGGAGATTAATAAAGATTATTCCTGTATGGTTATGCTAGAAGCAGGATAAGAGTCATTGAACATAAAGAAATTAGAACATTTGAATGTCTTCTTCAACTTTTCATTTCAGTTAATGTCTAGAGATTATCATGTAACATAAAAATACTTGCCTCAGAATATATAATATTGGAAAAATTAGTCAAAGTTACGGCCAAGATCAGAAAAATAAAATACTACAAAATTATTGGGTATCATCAGGGCGATAGTGATGCATGAAGAGATCTCTGAGGGAGGTTTATATTCACATTTCCGAGTGTAAAACTAAACTAGTTCTAGTAATATTCTAATATTACAGTTAATAATACATGCAGTAACTAATTCTAGTTCCAGCAATATATTAATAATCTTGATGTACAGCACACTGTTCTGGCTGGATGATTTTCTTCAAAATTACAAACAGAAACAGAAAGAAAAACTATCACTGCACTGAGAGAATATACCCTTGGGACCTTTGGCACAGGAGTCTAGTACCTTAACCACTAGAGGACCATCCTCTACCTGTTCATATAAATTATCTATATATTTTTAGACCCCTTCAACAGCTATTAGTATAAGCCTTGGAATTGTATGTTATAGGGATTAAATTTGCAAACCTACACATTTATTGATTTTTTATTTTTATTTTTTTTAAATTGAGAATACACATATTATGTTGTAAAGATTAAGTTATCATTTACTAACTCAATTTTCATTTGTTTTGATTACTTTACCTTTACTATGAAGTAATCAAACCAAATCAATATGTTTTTAGTTTGGATATTTTACTGTTAAGATATAGGAGATAAAGGTATCAAAGAAAGTAATAATAATGAGTGATTATAATAATTAATATTATATTATATATTAATGGAGGGTTTCTTTCCAGTTTTGATGTAGCTTTTAAAGCAAAAAGTTCATCTTTATAAATTATCTAATATGATGTATTTTAAGGTCTTGAAGAGGCGTCTCACAACGTGGTGAAACAAGTCTGGCAATGAGGCAGTGTTTTTAGAATTGTTAACATTTACTTTTGACCTTTCAGCCTTCCATCGAGAAGTAATAAACTCTACATTAAACTTTGAATCCTCAGATACAAAACCAGTAGTTTTTTTTACAGTTTCATTGAACCCTGGAACTTGTCTGTTTCTGACAGTTAAGGATTTTAATATGTTTATATTACACCCTCTTCATAAACCAGTTGA
>KZ806974.1:122916-157300 GCA_000696205.2 Oncopeltus fasciatus
TTATATTTATATAAATTAAAAGTACTGTTTCTGGGCTTCTATGTTTGTCATAATTGGTATTGAAAACTACTCATCCACATTCTGTATCATTGTACATCTAAGTTTTCAAGAAACTTATTTGCAAAGATGAAACGCTTCTACCAGCATAGATGTTATTCATAATTATTATTCATGGTTTAATGAAATTTATAAATGTATAGGTTTGCAATAGTAAAAATCTTTTCTTAAATAATTCAAGTAGCGATGTTCTAAATAGGTCCAGAGACTTTTACCAACTGTAAAACCTCCCACAAAGTTCCCACCTTTTACTATACAGTTTTATGTAAGGTGTTCTTCATTGTGACATACCAGTATTGATTTTTCTTTTTTATTAAAGTGCTAGGATCTGTAAAGATCTAGAGTTCTCTGAATCTTGATTTTAATTACAATATATTTCAATTCTCATTTATCTTGTGTGACATCCTTCCATCTATAAGTTTCCAGTAAAGACAAGTCTTTTTCTAGCCAGAATTTCGAGGGTTGTCTTTTTGATACGAGGAGTTACTTAAGTCTGTAAAGGAAAGCCGTTAGGCATCCTTTTTAAATGACCAGTCTTCCTCTCTTAGTATTAGTATGAGAGGTACTAACTTTAAAGTTTAGGGAGCATTTTTTTATTGTGATAATTTGAGAATATGGATTGCCTTTTCTTTATAGCTTGTTATTCACGGCTTATGGCAGTTGAATTAAATAAAAAAAATTTTATATGTTTGATGGGGACTGATTACCCTATATTATAGATAAATTTTTGTAATTATTTTATCAAAAAATTATTATATTGAATTTTAAGTGATAAATTATGTTTCCAAGTTACTATAATTGAGTTGTTTTTTGATTTCAGATAATGTTTCCCTTCAAATGGCAATGCCCTTACATTCCATTATGTCCTTTGAGCTTGGCTGGAGTTTTGCATGCACCACTACCTTTTTTGATTGGAGTTGATTCAAGATTTTTTGATCTGTATGAGCCACCCACTGATGTCAGCTGCATTGATTTAGATACCAATAACATAACATTGTATGATTATAATTGTATTTAATTTTTGTTGAGAAACCTTTACTATTCCTCTGTATTATATCATATTGTTCCAGGTGTGAAGAAAAACGCCATCTAACCATTAAAGTATTACCAAAAAAAGCAGGAAGAGCTCTTCGCTCAACTTTAGAACACTTATATAAAAAAATTTTAGAGCAAATTGCTAGTAAGGCAGATAAGGGTTTTACTGGAAATGACTCCATCGATAAGGAACTCCAAATGAAAAAGAAAGAGGTATGATTTTTGAGCAGTTTTTAGGGTGAATGGGTGAAGAATTCAGAATTCAGCATGCCAATTAAAATAGTAATCTTTCAACTATTCAAATTACTAAAATGTATTATTATCTGGAATTAATTATGTTAAAAAGAATGAAAGAAGAAAATAATTGCTAATTAAAATTTTATCTAAGCACTTTATAACTCACCCCCATGGATTTTTGAATATAAATAAACAACATGGTTGATGATTAGTTGGCCGTCTCGAATATCGTGTGAGAATGGTCGGGGTTTCGGCCAGGAAGAAAAAAAAAAAAAAAAAAAAAAATGTTTTATTCCTAACCATAGTTAATATTCTTACATATCCTTTTTTCTTTTTGTACAGATATTTCAATTTTTATGCATTACTGTTATTTGTGTGTATTGTCTTTTTAGCCCTGATGATGGCTTACTAGCTAAGCCGAAACGTTGGCATAAATAAAAATATTACTCCAAATTGTGGTGTATATTTTTTCTTCCTGGCCGAAACCCCGACCATTCTCACACGATAAATAAACAACGTTTGAATTCAGCCTATTCCTATTTTATGTGTTGGATTTTCATCTCTTGAGAACTGTTATTATAATTTTTTGGGGTTGGGGGATTGTTAGTCCTTTTACTCTTTTAAAATTTTACTATAATTGGTCAGTTATAAATAAAATAAAATACGAGACACATGACTATCACTTTATTCTTAGAATCAAAACCCCCCTCTCCCACCCTCATTGAAAAAACTTAAATGAAACCATGCAATATGTTGGGTAGGTTAGAATCTATTAGTTCTCCACAATTAGTTCTATTTCTTCTACGTGACCCTCTCTAATGTAAACATCCTTTCTGATATCCTAGATTTCTTTGTACACTAAACCTTATCCACTTCGCCCATTCCGCTTCCACACTAAATAAAATTTATTCTGACCACAGTCCAGTTCTTTGAACATTATCTCTGACTAAAAAATTGCCACCATCTCTCACTAATAATCCAGTCGATTGGACTTTGCTTAAGAGCTCACATGGAAGAGTAACTCTGATCCCAGAATTACCCTTAAGACCTCTGATGAACTAGATAATACTGTACTTTCCTTTGCCACCATCCTTCAGCAATACTGAATTGCTGTTCAATATTGGAATATTTTTCTAGAGATATGTAGACATCCCACAGATCACAAAGACTTTGATTGTCTATCCCAAATTTAAAACTAAAATTAGTTGCTTCAGAAATAAGCCCTTTTAATGCCTGTGTGTGCAGGTGACATGCCTCCCACCTCTACAGGTGTCATATCTTTCTTGATTACTACTTGCTGAAACCTTAAGAACCATTAACCTCTTACTTTTTTGTGTCGAAGAGATGGTTCCTGGGCCTCTTTCGACAAAGCCAAGGCCAAAATTTTTGTCCAACATCTCAAAGAAACATTTACTTCTCACTTGTTCACTTTAGACTAGTCCTGTTGTGTTTCTGGATATACCATTGTCTATGTCCTTGCCTTTCAAGGCTGTCATGCCCTCCAAGGTATATATTATTATTATCTTTCAACTGCCTAAGCTCAAAGCACCTGGATAAAATTTAATCACTGGTCAAATACTCCACCAAGAAGGCAATTGTTGATTCCTGATCTATATTTACATATACATTAGCAACAGCATTCCCATACCTCTCATTCACTGCCTTGGATTCCATTTTGATTCATGACTCACATAAGGTGTGCATATTACAATTAAAAGACAAGAACTTAACCGACGACCAAAACTCCTGTTCAGACCAATGAATAGTGATGATTGATCTTTAGTTTAGTTTTGTTCCTCGAATATATCATTCTCCCTTATTTAGATTGATTGTGAATTCTTTGCTTCCATACTAACTAATTGTCTTCTGGGACAAAGCCATTAAAATGGACCTGTTAGTGTGCCTCTTCTCTCTGAGAGTGCCTGAGCACGTTTTTCATTATTTTCAATGCCAATTTTTGTCTGTCCATTTCAGGTAACAGTTTATACTGCTGGTTAAATCATCAATAAATTTACTCTTATCTGTTACATGGGTTTCATTAGACCAGGAACCAAGATCCAAATCTGATCAGATGCACACAAATCAGGTGCACTGACCAATTTTTAAAGAGATAAAAATTTTAATGAGATGAAAGTAAGCCTGTGACTTCTCTTCTTATGGAAATCACAAATATAGGTTCAGTTTCCCCAACATTTGCTTTTCCGAGATTAAAACTACTCACAGCCCTTTGCACAGAGAATTCCATTTCTTTAATAAATTTTCTGCTGTGAGATTAGTATAATAGTTTTCACTCATTCCTTTCACTCAATGGCACAATGCTATTGTACCTGATGCCTATGCTCCATATCTTATTTATAAAAATATATTTTTAAATTAGAATACATCTGTATTCTTATATTTTTAATAATTATGTAGTGCGACAGCTGTAGGAACTACCTAGTGAAGATTAATCTGTAGCTGTCGAATCTTGAGGAGGATTAAGAATGTTCTTTCTTGATCTGATCAGCAACCATACTGATCTCATTTACTGATGACTAGCATGGCCATCACCTCTCCAGCATTCAGTCTCTCTCTTCTACTCAAGAGTAGAGGACAAATCCTGCTCCTCTTCCACCCTATGTCTTTTAGACCTCTTTCACTTTTTGCGTTTGAAGGTAAGGGATTCTTTTTGGTTTCCCCTCCTGACCATAGACTTGTCCAAGACCATAATATCCATCACCCCTTGGGCAGAGTAAAGCATAAACTTAGGCTTTCTTTCTTCCAGGGAAGAGATGTGAAAGAATATGAAAAAAATAGCTCAAAATATTTTCTCATATATTTCTTTCAAGTTGAAAATTAGAAAGTATATATGAACACTTCATATTCATTGATTTCAAAGTAGCTCATGATTCTTTAGACAGAGGCTGTTTTTAGAAAATCATCTTTTTCTCTGCATTACAATTAAAAAAAAAAATTGTCATTGAATGTGATTTTAATTAATTTTATTTCAACTTATTCATAGCAAGCTCTGGAATTGGAAATTCAAGAAGCATTTGTTCGATTCATGGCGACAGTTCTTAAAGGGTACAGATCATTTCTTCTTCCTATAACAAAAGCACCAACAGTGGGAACTACAGATACAAATTCTTTATTTGATTTACAAGGTATGCTTTTTAAAAATAATTTAAAGAATAAATAGTTTAACCAGCTTTATTTTCTATTAATTTATTTATTTTCTTTTTTTTAAATTTATTTATCTTTTTAAATTTNTTTATATTTTGGAGTTGCTTTTTTTCTTTAAAGTATGATATTATTTTATGACTATTATTTATTAACTTCTTTATTTATTTCCCTAGCATTTGGTTCATTCATCTTCCAAGTTATGTTTTAACAACTCAGAATCCTCCAGCAACCTTATGCTATGCTTATGATTTGCTTGTCAAGATACACAAGAGCAATATTCCTCCAACAGATGAGGTTTGTATTCCTTAATTCTACTCTTTTTTGTGTTATTTGAAGTTAATAATTACAACAGCTATTGAAAGAAAATTATCCTCTGAACAGCTGTAAGGTGGGGTCAGATTTGTGGCATCCGATTGAGCCTCTCAATCCTGACACTCTAGATTTAAATCCCACCCTGGACAAACTTTTATCAATAAATAAAAGCTTGCCCAGAGTAAGGATATTTAGAATAATATGATATACCCATAGATAGCCCTTTCCTCCACGACCCTGAGTGGTGGTTGAAAGGAAGGATTAAATTTAAAGAATAAATAAGAAAAACCCATTTGATCAATGAAATAATCTATTTCAAATTTGAATATTTTTACAGTCAGGTAGAGGATTTTGAATTGCTTTGAACTTTATTTTCAATTATTAAATTTCATTTTCCTAGAGTTAATTAATATCATTTATAATTAGGTATTGATAAATATAATGTAATTGTGTGTTTATATATATAAGAACAAAAGAAAATATAATTTTTTCATAATAACATAGTAACATAATAATGACAATTATAATGAGCACTATTGTTCTCCAGTGAAACCTTTTTACTTCTTACTATGCATCACCCTCTGAAGTTCATTTACTTTGCAATTTATTAAACCACATAACTGAGACTCATTTCATGTTAAACTAATAATAAGTGTTTATTGTCTAATATTATTTTACATTTCTTTAACATAATTGTTTTCTTTATTTTGTTTATCTGTGGTTTCCAATTTAAATTTTGATCCATAAATCCTTAATTATTTCTAAAATTTATTGTTTTGTCCTCTTTAAGTTTTTTTAATATTTTTTAACAACAATATATCAATAGGTAGGTTCATCGCTTTTCATTTTGAAGCTCATTTATGTTTTGGAAATATTTAATAATAATCCACAATTATAAAACCTACATAGGCATCTATTAAAGCTGTCAAATAATTATCTTTTTATAGAAACATGGTGTGGGTGCGCGCGCGTGTGTGTGTGTGTGTGTGTATTTGGAGTGTACATAGCTGTACTTTAATCACTGATGACTTTTTTCAATACAATAATTAAAGTTGGGGTATAAAAATGATGGCAGGGCATTTGCTTGCAATAGAATCAACAGTGGGCCTAAGATTTGATCCCTGATTTCTGTTCATTATTCAGTTAAATTTATGATAATTTGTTGATAGTCATTGTTAAATACTAAAATTGTGCATTTTCTTTAAAATAAGATTGTATCAATTGTGGTACTTTTTCTTTTACTGTATAATTTATCATTAAGAATATATATAGTGATGTATCAAGACAAACACTTTTGGTAAGTCAATGAAAATGGCTATACACTTTCCTTTTTTATCACTCTTATCCTTGATGATATTTGTTAAATTAATTATCATATAATTATCTTTGTATTTCCATAACCATACTGCTTTTTCGTACTTGAATTTTTATTTTTAAACCATTTGTTTGACACATTGTATAAATAGCAATATAAGCCACTCTAATAATAGAGACACCATCCTTAGGTGCTGCTGTGAATGGAACAGTAGTATTCAAGCTGACTCAAAGTTCAATCAAAAAATCCTTAAAAATCTAAGACTTAATTAATTTGTTTTATTAAGTATTTATGTATATAATTTGGCTATTTGAATTGTTGGTTCCTTAAAATTGTTTAGTGTTTAATTATATTACTCATTACTTTTTGTTTCATATGTGAAATTTAAATGTTATGACAGCAATTTTTTTGGCATTTGCTGTTATTGCTGCAATAAAAAATAAATTAATATAATATAACCTAGTATATATATAACTTTTAACTCACCTTATTTATTAATTTTTTTAAACTTCCATGTTAACTAAGTAATAATCAGATTATTTTTTTATTGCATTTATACATAATTGTACACAGTAACATATTATTTTGCTGCTTATTGCTCAAACTATTATAAATATAGTTCAGTCAAAACATTTTATTAAAATACCTAAATAATCAAGAAGTTAAACTTGTAAAATTTCAAGTGCTTATACTTACAAATTAATTTTTCTTTATAAATATTTATTTGGTTGTGGTTTATTATCCCACGTAAGTTTTAAACAATTAATGAGAGGGAATAGAATAAAAAAATCTATCTGCCCCAGCCAGGACTCGAACCTGGATCTCCTGCTTGCCGGGCCGGAATGTTTCAGTTTCACCACCGGGACAAGCTAGATAACTTATTAAATTCTCACCAAACTAGCAAGAGCCTAACCCACGAGAAAGATGAATACACCGTCTTAAGCTCGAAGGAGCTGACATTGTCAAGCTATTTGTCGACTCTCGTCATTTACTTTTTTAATCTTTCTTTATAAATATTTATTTGGTTGTGGTTTATTATCCCACGAAAATTTTAAACAATTAATGAGAGGGAATAGAATAAAAAAATCTATCTGTCCCAGCCAGGACTCGAACCTGGATCTCCTGCTTGCCGGGTCGAAATGATTTCGTTACACCACCGGGACGAGCTAGATAACTTATTAAATTCCCACCACACTAGCGAGAGCCTAACCCATGAGAAAGACGAATACATCATGGGAATTTAATAAGTTATCTAGCTTGTCCCGGTGGTGTAACGGAAACATTCCGGTCTGGCAAGCAGGAGATCCAGGTTTGAGTCCTGGCTGGGACAGATAGATTTTTTTATTCTATTCCCTCTCATTAATTGCATGGAATACTCAATATACTAAGTAAATATTTTTGATTATTATAATACAGATCATAAATATAAATGGTTATGATATTTATCTCTTTCCCTAAATTACATGGTCGGCTACCTTCACATCTTATGTTATCACGCTGAAAATATTAATTCTCTTGAAGGTTTAATGATGCCCCAGACTTCTGAGTTGTATTTCTTTACTGCCTTTTTTTTAAAATTGGGTTTTATGACTTAGCCTTCCTTTCATTTGTCTTAGCTTTTTAATTTTTATATTGTGCTCTTTAAAGTTTATTTATTAGTGTTTCTGCTGTTTCCTTTTGACTTAAAATTTTCAGAAAATAATTTGTATTGTAAGTAAATCTCAGGATGTTATCAATCTAGAGTTAGCTAGTATGATTGTTACATGGGGGAAACCTACTGGTTTCAAAGCAGAAAAGATTCCCAATGAGGAACTTCAATAGCTCTTCTTGATTAGTTATGGACTTTCCAGAAATGTCTCTAGCTTCCTGAGAACATAGGATTCCACATACAAAGAAGTATAACAACTTTTCAAAAGCATCACCAAAAAGAGACAAAAAAGAAAGTTGTTTTAACATTGGGTTATGTGCCACATGTAAAATAAATATTCAAAAAGTTTAAAAAAATGTTCTGCTCTATAATAGAATTTAGGATTTTTCATGCTCAGAAATAATAAGAAAGTTATAATGATAATAACTTACAATATTTTTTAAAATTGTAATTCACAGTATTTTTTATTCGAAAAAATACATTCCCTTACCTTAGAATATACCTTAATAATTAATTTAATTGTATTGCTTTGGAATGTTTCTTTTAAATTTAATCTTAGCTTTATATTTTCAGGTTTTCTTAGGTCTCGAGATAAGGCACATTACAAGTTCTTCAGCCTTGTGACAAAAACTCAAATGTTCATTCGATTTATTGAGGAGAGATCATTTGTTTCTGATATGGATGCAAGTTTAGCTTTTTTCGATGAGTGTACTGAAAAAGTTGACATAGAAGATGAGACAGTACACCTATTAGAAGTCGATGAGTCTCATTATTGTGAAAGAACTGTTTTTATTATGCCTCCTGAGTGTACTGGACAAAGCTATACTTATGAGGTACAGCTAAATTTGTTATTGATATCTAATTGTGTTATTATTTCTTACATCATTATTGAAGGTAAAAATATTATTTTTCTACTTATAAAGAAAGAATAGCTTTTGGTAGATTTTATTAAAAATTAAATTATTGTTATCTCCCTGAAAAATGAGTACCAACCAACTCAAAATTTGATATTTCACATTTCAAAATGTTGTATACACAGGTTAAAAATTAGAGATATGAGCTCACTGCTATCAAGGAAAATCTAAACAGCCTATTTCTAACCTATTATGTAAAAAAATAGTTAGAAAATTAAGTCAAAGACTACAAGAAATGCAAAGGGAGCCAGAAAAAAATCTTACTACCTCAGCCAGAAATCGAACCCTGATCTACTTTCTAGGTAGGTGCGCTGATCTCTACATCAGTGAGGGAGATTAGGTAATCTTTCCAACTCCCGGCACTTTACTCCGAGTCAAAACCCCTAAGTAAGACGAATATATCGTCTTATACTCGAGGTGCTAACATTGTCAGCTATTTATTAGACTCTCATTTTTCTGACATTTATTTTTAAATAATGAAATTAATTGTGGTTTGTAATCCTGTGTTAAGTTTCCTATTAGAAATGCAAAGGGAGCATTTTTTATTTTTTAAGGAGGGGGCAATTTTTAGATTTTTTTTCTGGCTCTCTTTGCATTTATTTTAGAAAATTTAATGGGGGATTACATTCCACAATTAGTTTCATTATTTAAGTCAAAGACTTAACTTTAATGCAACCATCAGCATACATTGAAAATAAAAAACCACTACTGATCTTTCAAAACACTCTACTGCTGAGTGTACAACTGAACCCAACCTTGAGAAACTACTTTTAACTGAGTCTAAGAACAAACCCCATCAATAACAAAGCAGACTAAGACTATACTTTATACTTTGACTTCTTCCACATACAGTTTTTACATCTTAAAACAAAAACCACCATAAGACCACCTCATAGTATTTTTTCTCTCTCTCTCCCCCTTCCCTACAGTGGTATTTCCACGAATCTCAAGCTAGATTATCCCTCTTATTCTTACCCCACTCTTACATCCGTTTTCTATTTCCTTCCATAACTCTCAAATAGAAATGAAAAAAAAAACAACTGATCAGTCATTATGTAGACACTCTTGAGCACGAGTCTCTCTCTCTCTGTCTCTCTCTCTCTATCTCTCTCTCTATCTCTCTCTCTCTCTCCCTCCCTCCCTCCCCCCACCACCCCTCCACATCACTTTATTTAATATGTTTCTCTCAGAATATAAATCCTTTTTTTTTCCTCCAATATGTTACATTCAGTATCCAGTTTTCATGCATTTTCTAGTCAATTACACACAGTTTTATATTATCATTTATTTATTCATTGTTAGATTATGACTTATAGACATGTTTCTATATTATTTTTGTTTTTCATATTCAGCCCTAATGAAAGCCTTAAATTCAGCTCAAAACACTGGCTAAAATAAAAATTTATTTGGTTACAAATTATTTTACCAAAACCGATTTTCTAATAATCCTCTCTTCGTAAATTTAATATGTTTACAGCTTAATAACTGAAAGTGAATGAAATATTTCTGTGACATACTCAGCTTTGTTGTCTAAGTATGTTTTATCGAAAATTTTCATTCACTTTTAATGTGGTCTTTTTAGTTATTATTTGACTTTTGAGCTTATTATTTTATTTATTTATTTTTTGTTGCAGGGATTTGTCCTTAATCCAAAGTTATTTAACCATTTTTCTAGTAAAAGTCATCTTGATGTTAAGAAAAGTGTAACAGGAAGGCATAGTGGTGGTGGAATTGCTCCTGGTAGCCCTATGGCAAGAAGAACAAAACATGAAATCAAGCTTTCTCAGCGACTTGCAAGGCAATGTTCTTCTTCACCTAATTTATGGGCAAAATGCCTTGTTGGAACATGTTACAGGTATACACCAATTGCTTATTACTAAATATACTGATTTTGTTCCTGTTTATGTTGATATTGGATGTGCGTGCGTGTGTGTACACACTAAAAAAATAGAGGGAAACTATTTAAACCTTGAGTAAGCGAAAGTAAAATTGCAGAAACTTTCATAACTACATATTACTTTTATTATTTCATGTATCATTAAACTAATTTATTATTGAGTAATTAACTTAATAAACGATAAATCCATCAATTGTGGTATTTATAAGACATTAACAGATTGAATATTTAAAAATAGCACATGTAATACAAATTTTATATTTGGCTACATAGTATTTATACAATTTCTACGTTTGATTGTAACATCTAGCAAGACTATTAAATTTGGGTCACATTGAGGATCAGAATGTGTTTATAATTTATCAACTATTTGTTTATACAGGTTTAACCATTAACCATAAGATCTAATATTGCAGTATATTTTTAAAACAAATATTGGCACATTAAAAGTCAATAGCCAAGTGAGCATTGAGTGGATTTTTCTCAAACTTTTAAATTGGTTACAGACATTAACACTGACCTTCTATGTTGTCTTCTAACTGGGAAGGTCCAAATTCTTTTCAAAATTTGGTCATAAATATAACTTTTTAGTTCCCTAATTGTCAATTTTTTTAAAGGTAAGGTTAACTTGCATTCAATTTATTTTACTTATTTCGTATATAAAATAGTAACATACTTGCAAATTGTTGAAAGGAAGGTAGTATATAATTCCAAAAAGTTGTTAACAATATAATTATATTCAGGATATATATATATATATTCCAGAAATGTCTCTAGCTTCCTGAGAACATAGGATTCCACATACAAAGAAGTATAACAACTTTTCAAAAGCATCACCAAAAAGAGACAAAAAAGAAAGTTGTTTTAACATTGGGTTATGTGCCACATGTAAAATAAATATTCAAAAAGTTTAAAAAAATGTTCTGCTCTATAATAGAATTTAGGATTTTTCATGCTCAGAAATAATAAGAAAGTTATAATGATAATAACTTACAATATTTTTTAAAATTGTAATTCACAGTATTTTTTATTCGAAAAAATACATTCCCTTACCTTAGAATATACCTTAATAATTAATTTAATTGTATTGCTTTGGAATGTTTCTTTTAAATTTAATCTTAGCTTTATATTTTCAGGTTTTCTTAGGTCTCGAGATAAGGCACATTACAAGTTCTTCAGCCTTGTGACAAAAACTCANTGCAAGGGAACAGAATAAAAAATCTAACTGTCCCAGCCAGGACTCGAACTGTCCCAGACTGGATCTCCTGTCTCCGGGCCGGTGCATTTTCCACTTATGCTACCGAGACAAGTCTGATAAGTTATTAAATTCCCCACACTAGTGTCGAGAGTCTAACCTCCGAGGCAGACGAATATATCGTCTTATGCTCGGAGGAGCTGGCATTGTCAAGCTGTTTATATGACTCTCATTATTTACTTTTAAATTTTAATTTTATTAATATTATTTTTTTGTGGTATTTAATCCCAAGTAAAGACTCTCGACACTAGTGCGGGGAATTTAATAACTTATCAGACTTGTCTCAGTAGCATAAATGGAAAATGCGCTGGATGGGACAGTAAGATTTTTATTCTGTTTCCTTGCACTAAAAATTGTTAAAATTTACGTGGGATTAAATACCACAAAAAATAATACTTATATAATTAATTATGTTTAAGCTATGCTCCAGAATAAATCAGCTACATTTTTTTTTTCGTTTAGATTAAATTTCTATCAATTTTTAAGGTGCTTCAGATTGAAAAATGATAACTTGTCAATAGACAGGAAGGACTAATTCATTACTTTTTTTAAAATCAACAATCAATCAATTAGCTTCTTATAATATAATGTGATATCAAGAGTATGAATGTAGAAAGCTATGTAAGAAAATTTAAAAGATTTTGAAAAACAATTTGAAAAAGAACCAATTTGAAAAAAACATGCAAACAAACAGCTTATTGACAAGAAAATTTTTTTTTTGAAATAACATTAAAGCAGTAATTTGCCACACCTACCTATCATGAAGATGAGAGAGGACGTCCTGTCTCTAAGTTCACATTTCCATGACTAAAATATAAATTTTACTTCTTCACAATGTGAGAGGTAAAAGGGTGGGGGGGAGAAGGTACAAGGCGGAAGGTACAAAGGGAAAGCGGCCTGTTGCAAGAGAGGGCAATAAAAAGGACAAAGGAAAAAAGGAAGGGTATTATTGGGAATAAGTGACTTTGGAACTGGGAAAAATGTTTGACAGGTTTATTGAGAAGGAGGGCTGATGGTTTTTAGAATGTTGAAAATGTTAGAATAAGTTGAGAAAATTTGTTCTATGTCCGTTCTGTCGTTAACTGGATAGTGTTGTAAGTTAATGTGAACTGTTTCAGACAAAATACGTTTGTGTTGATAGGGTTCAGTGGAAAGAATGGTTAAGCTCAATGTGTCAAATGTGTGTTCTTCATGAAACACATGTTTAGTGAGGGCAGTTTTTATTAGTTTATTCTTGATGTCATTTTTATGGTTATTAATTCTGCGGGAAATAGGGTTTTTTGTTTGTCCAATGTAAGAACCTTGGCAATTCGGTGTGGAACAGGGAATTTTATGGACGACATTAGTTCTGTTAGGAAGGGGGATGGGGTCTTTGAGGATGGTGTAAATAGATTTTAATTTGTTGTTGGTGGAAAAAGAAAGCTTAAGGTTAGAGCTGTATTTAAAATATTTATACAGTTTAATTTTAATTTTTAAATGTATTCATCATTCAGATGATGGTTTAAGGAGAAATAAATAGGTCTTTAAGAAAATAAAAATTATGAAAACAAAATTTTGGAAACCTTGTGAATGACTGGCAAAATGTATGAAATTAAAAGATGTAGCAATAGGGTTTGGACTGAAATCCAATTTTTAGGATTCATGACTGCCTGGGCTCTTTTTATTTATTTTCATACAGATTATTGAAATTTAAATTTCGGGCTAAATAGAAAGTCTACAAAATAAAAGTTTTAAAAGCAAAAAAAGGCCGAAAAGAAAGAAAATTTTATGTAAAATTAAGGAAAATCAAATGAGAAAATGTTTTGCCTCGTCTAAATTAAGATATAGAATTAGCAACCAAAAAATATTTTAAAAAGATGGAATGTTTATATGCAAGATGTACTTACTTAAGAAATGCTTTTTCTTTACATGAATTTTGTTTCCTGGTTAAGCCTATGGAAAAAATGCATCTTAGTCCTCAAAATTATTACTGATTTTTAAATTAGTAATTATTTTGCTTGCTAAATCTTTAGAAAGCAGTTTTACTGCTCTTGATAAAAGTAGGATAATTTACTAAATAAATACAAAATCATAAAGTTAATTCATAAGAGTAAATAAATAAATAAAATTTTGAGGTACAGTGAAAAGAAAAAATTAGTCAAGATGAACAAAAGAAGAAAATATTAGAAGATACAAAACAAAAAAAATAAAGATTTAGTTGGAGAACAAATATATGAAATAATTGCAATAGGATGTGCTGTAAAAATAATTTTTGAACTAAAAATATGTATTACATAGGCTGAAAGAATAATCATTTAAAAAACAAACAAAGAAGCCAAAAGTAATGAGTAGAGACAGTGAACACAAGTTCTCATAATAGTAACAATAGAAAGTGACTCAGGTGGAGGATTCCCATTAGTGAAATACAGAGTTGACCAACTGACCTTATTTGAATAAAGATGTTTTGATCAGCGGGAAGGTAACTCATTGTGAGAATGAGACTGTTGCTGTAAAGTTAAAGACATTATCTTATGGTTAAAAGAGAGAAAAAAAAAGGTATTATTTTAGGTAATAATATCCTTTGACTCATTTTACATTTATGAAAAGATAGTTATCAAAATACGAAATAAGTAATTCGTTGACTTTCTAATTACATTAGAAGTTATAGTAGGGAAACTTATTTTGCTACCTTAATTATTGTTGGTGTAATTATTGTAATTTTCTTGCATTAATTTATCCTAATAAAATTTTATATTTTGGAGTTGCTTTTTTTCTTTAAAGTATGATATTATTTTATGACTATTATTTATTAACTTCTTTATTTATTTCCCTAGCATTTGGTTCATTCATCTTCCAAGTTATGTTTTAACAACTCAGAATCCTCCAGCAACCTTATGCTATGCTTATGATTTGCTTGTCAAGATACACAAGAGCAATATTCCTCCAACAGATGAGGTTTGTATTCCTTAATTCTACTCTTTTTTGTGTTATTTGAAGTTAATAATTACAACAGCTATTGAAAGAAAATNACATTTTTATAATTAATTTTATAAAGTATTTTATGAAACATAATAGTTGTAAAATTTAATTTTCTATCACTTATGGACAACATTGGATGCTTCCCTCACTCTTCCTCTCCAAGCAGTCTAGAATCTGTTTGAAAGTGAACTTACTTTTTACGCTATTTGCTCTTCCTAGCTTCTATGGTAATTTATTTTTACATATATCTAGCTTTAATGAACATGAGAAATCTACTTAGTTTCTACAGCACCTGTGTGATAAAAATTTTAGTTTTTGCACTTATTTGATAACACTTGAAAACTATTATTCATCTTTCAGTCAAAAATTTCTTCTTTAAAATTGAATTAATAATTTGAAAAAAAAAGAAAAAAAGGAAATAAAACTAGAAACACGATAATTGAATGTCGTTTGCTATCTTTAAAATACTGCATAATATAATCATTTTTTAAGTATTTTTTCACACCCCCCCCCCCAATACTCACTCCTCTATTAGTATATATTGTAAATAATCATGTTTTGTTTTATATGTGGTTTCATATATTGGTGATGGAATATGTAAATAACAATTTTGTATAACAAATTAATAATATAATTAATTGACAAAATAAAATTGAACATTCCAACTAGGAGATGGATTTAGTCCATTTGATAATTTGTATTATTTTCAATAAATTGTAGAGATTCACTTTGTTTGTAGTTAGGATCTGAAAAGATTGAGAGATTCTGAGAATGCTTGGAACAATGTTTACAATGCCAGCTAAGTTGATATAATAGTTTGGAAAATATTAATGTATGTAATGGTTTTATAATACATGGCTTATATATATAAAAAAAAGAAATAAACATTTCTAATATAATTAAATTACTTTTTTTTTATTTTAAAGTATGATATTATTTTATGACTATTATTTATTAACTTCTTTATTTATTTCCCTAGCATTTGGTTCATTCATCTTCCAAGTTATGTTTTAACAACTCAGAATCCTCCAGCAACCTTATGCTATGCTTATGATTTGCTTGTCAAGATACACAAGAGCAATATTCCTCCAACAGATGAGGTTTGTATTCCTTAATTCTACTCTTTTTTGTGTTATTTGAAGTTAATAATTACAACAGCTATTGAAAGAAAATTATCCTCTGAACAGCTGTAAGGTGGGGTCAGATTTGTGGCATCCGATTGAGCCTCTCAATCCTGACACTCTAGATTTAAATCCCACCCTGGACAAACTTTTATCAATAAATAAAAGCTTGCCCAGAGTAAGGATATTTAGAATAATATGATATACCCATAGATAGCCCTTTCCTCCACGACCCTGAGTGGTGGTTGAAAGGAAGGATTAAATTTAAAGAATAAATAAGAAAAACCCATTTGATCAATGAAATAATCTATTTCAAATTTGAATATTTTTACAGTCAGGTAGAGGATTTTGAATTGCTTTGAACTTTATTTTCAATTATTAAATTTCATTTTCCTAGAGTTAATTAATATCATTTATAATTAGGTATTGATAAATATAATGTAATTGTGTGTTTATATATATAAGAACAAAAGAAAATATAATTTTTTCATAATAACATAGTAACATAATAATGACAATTATAATGAGCACTATTGTTCTCCAGTGAAACCTTTTTACTTCTTACTATGCATCACCCTCTGAAGTTCATTTACTTTGCAATTTATTAAACCACATAACTGAGACTCATTTCATGTTAAACTAATAATAAGTGTTTATTGTCTAATATTATTTTACATTTCTTTAACATAATTGTTTTCTTTATTTTGTTTATCTGTGGTTTCCAATTTAAATTTTGATCCATAAATCCTTAATTATTTCTAAAATTTATTGTTTTGTCCTCTTTAAGTTTTTTTAATATTTTTTAACAACAATATATCAATAGGTAGGTTCATCGCTTTTCATTTTGAAGCTCATTTATGTTTTGGAAATATTTAATAATAATCCACAATTATAAAACCTACATAGGCATCTATTAAAGCTGTCAAATAATTATCTTTTTATAGAAACATGGTGTGGGTGCGCGCGCGTGTGTGTGTGTGTGTGTGTATTTGGAGTGTACATAGCTGTACTTTAATCACTGATGACTTTTTTCAATACAATAATTAAAGTTGGGGTATAAAAATGATGGCAGGGCATTTGCTTGCAATAGAATCAACAGTGGGCCTAAGATTTGATCCCTGATTTCTGTTCATTATTCAGTTAAATTNACTCTTTTTATTTTTTATGTTAAAGGTCAGAAAGCTTTGCTAGTGATGCTGGTATATTGACGAAACTAAATTCTTTAAAAATAGATGCTTCTCAAGCATCTGGAGAGACAGCTAAATCTAAAGGCCAGCAGGGATTGAACAAAATAAATAATCCTCGGATGATCCGAAGAGGCAGTCTTGTCATTTCTGATAGTCGTGAATCATCTTCAGAAAGCTTAGGTAGATACAGTACAAAATTAATAATTTGGCTAACATATTTGTTAAGAGTGTCTATATGTTGTACCTTGAATTGTATACCAACAGAGAATAAATGATTTTATAATTATTTAATTACAAGATTATCAGTTGTTTAATCTTAAAAAGTTACATTCATATAGAATTAAATTTTTTTTTTCTTTTTCTTTTTAATTAGCACGAAATCGTCAAATGGCATTCATAGGTTCATCTTCCAGGCTTGACAGTGTCATGAAGTTGTTTTTTGCTGAGCTTTCAGATTCTAAATAGACTCATGTTGAATATTTTGAAGTATAAAAAAGTAAAGATAGTTGAATTAATTGATAAAGCAGTAGGATACATTATTCTTCCTTCCCTACATGATTTTTCTGGAGGTGAAAAATTCTAGAGCTCTTCCTAAGAACAGGGCTGAGAGAGTAGGAGCTCCTCATTCTTTGGTTCTTTGGGTTTTTGGATTTGGAAATTTCTGGGTCAAGACATATGGACAAGAGTTCTCTTCCCACTGTCATAAGCCACTACAAGTGGGCCATATTCTTGAATGTAATTGAAATAGAGTTGTGTCATCTACCTGAGCTAGCATGAAAATAATCAGTATATTCCCCTCCTGATCCTTGTTTATTGGTACTTGACTGCTGTAAATTGTACAGGAGAGCAGGACCAAGTTCTCAAATGAGTGATCATCCATAGCTAAATATTTCAGAATTTTTAACACCAAGACGTCACATTTGCAGAATTATATAGGTGGAAATAAAAAGCATAGAGAACATCTATAATTTGTTCCCACTGCTAAATCTTTGTTGCTTTTTCATTATTGCTACCTCAGTTTTCTTCTAAATCATGCCTACATATTTCTCTGCTTCCCTTTTTCTTTTTTTCTTGAGGGATAGTTGAAGTTTTTTTGTTTGTTTTTTAAGGTTTGACTTGGGATACATGTTTCATTAAAAAAGTTTTCAGTTTTTATAGCATAAACTAAGAACCATAAACACCCAGAACAGAAGAACCAGGACACAAACCCGGGTCTCCTGCTTTCCAGGCAGTTATACTGACCACTGATCCACTGAGGCTACCCAGATAATCTCTCTAACTCCCCGCTCTTTACTCCATGTCTAAACCCTCAAGTAAGATGAATATATTGTCTCATGCTTGAGGGAGCTAACATTGTCGGCTATTTGTCAGACTCTCGTTTTTTTTTCTTCAATTTATTTTAAATAATGACTTTAGTTGTGGTATTTAATCCCACATTCAATTTTATACAAGAAATGTAAGGGAGTTAGCATAAAAAAAATCTTACTACCTCAGCTGGAACAGGAACTCGGGTCTCCTGTTTACCACGTGGTAACTACCTAGTTATTCTGACCACTGTATCACCCAGGTTAGCCAGATAATCTCTCCCCGCACTTTACTCCGAGTTTAAACCCTAAGTAAGATGAATATATCGTCTTATGCTCGAGGGAGCTAACATTGTCGACCTGTTTGTTAGACTCTTGTTTTTTTTTCTTATATTTCTTTTTTAAATAATGACTTTAGTTGTGGTATTTAATGGTTAATTTTATACAAGAAATATAAGGGAGTAAGAATGAAAAATCTTACTACCTCGGCCGGGACACAAACCTGGGTATATATACACACACACACACACACACACACACACATATATCTATATATATAATTTTTTTGCGGTATTTAATCCCACTTAAATTTTAACAATTTTTAGTGCAAGGGAATAGAATATTGTTAAAATAGAAATATGACTTCAAGAAAGGTTTAATTTTTTTGAGGTTACTAAGAAACTTAATAGACTATCTATGTTCTCTGGAAAATTCACTATAGTATATTATATACATATAAAATAAATGTGGATCAACAAATGCGATGGAAAAGTATAAGAAGACTCTAGTTTTTTCTCTCTCATTTAAAGNTTATGAGGATTAAGTCACTTGCATTATCATGACAAATAAATTTGGAGAATATGACTTGTGATGTGGGGAAAGACAATAAGTGTAAAGTATTTTGGTATAATTTGTGTTTATGAACATTAAAATTATTATTATTACGCGTAAGAAATATAGTATTTTCTTGTTTGTTGATTTATATGAATGAATTCATGTTTTTAATATTTTAATGCTACCAAATTTTACAAAAAAAAAAACTGCTTATTATGAAAATATATAAGAAAGTAATTTCAAGTGTTGGCATACTCAATTATTTTTTAAATATAGAAACGTAATTCGGTTTTAGGTTTTCCTTTGTAAACCTTCAAAATTATTCATTTTTTGGATGAATAATTTGAGTGGTTTAAAAGAAGACAAAATTTATATTTTTATTAATTTATATTTTTATCCTTCTGGGCCTTTGAAAATATGATGTGTGCTAGATTAAGTTCAACGATTTGGGTTACGTTACACGGGCTCCCAGAGAGTAAGGTTGACTGGATGGACTGTTTCTAACCTGCATAGATAATTGGGCATTTAAGCTGCAATTTCTGTGAGCTATGCTTTATTGCCACTAGATAGGTATTGTAGTAATACACTATTAATTTCACTTTGAGCTCATTGTATAAATTTCAGTGGTATCTTTTTTTACCGGTTATCCTAAATAGGTATTTAATTTTTCTTAAAAACAGCACTAAAAATTCTAATTTGAATATTCACTTTAAATCTTCTATTCCAATAAATAGAGTATTTATTATTTTCTAATTGTCCATGAATATTGGAAGTTGTTAAATTGCATGACCTAGATTTTAAAAATTATGTGTGATTTCATGTTAAAATTCTCATTTTCATGGTGTAATAGGTGCATGTTTGTTGTTATACATGAAATAAAATACATAATTCATATTTTAGGATTAGCAGTGGGAGGTAGTGTGGAAGACATGAATGGAATAATAACTCCCAAGAGGCATAAGATACTTAACCCATTTGGCTCATCTCAGTCAAACAAGACTTCAAAGATGTACACAGATTACACTGGAAAACCTTGTGAGAGGCGTCCAAAATTGGGAAAAGGCCTTCCACAGGTGAGAAGTGACAGCCACTTGGACAGGTCGCCTGTTGTCAGTCCTTCCAGAACTCCAGTAACAGAAAATGACCCTCTTGGAGCTCTTCTATTAGATAACACTCCACTTTATGTCCAAAGTAGTGGGAGAAAGCAGAATGAAAGTCTCCACGTTTCGAGGACTACTTCTGAAATTGAACTGGACCTATCAGGAAATCCAGTACTCTTTGACAGGTATTAATTAAAAAATAATGGCTGAGATTAAAGTGAAAAACTACAAACTGAAACTACAAAACTTGATAACATAAAAAATTTATTTCATGATTCCAAAAGTTCATTGATATTGAATTGTTTTGAAAAAAATTCATTATGGGTAATATGGTATATTAAGTGAAGTAGACATATTTTTTTTTTTTGCATATTATCAGTCAGAAAACTAATTGTTTGTTTCTGTTTCTTAATTTTTCTTTTAAAATAACAAATTGTATCATTTATTTAAGGTTTCTTTAAATGTTTATTTAATAACATAGGCATGTTGGCAGAATCCCTTGTCTTAGACTTAAAGCTTCTTGAACATCTTCTCTTGAATGTCCAATAGTATCAAAGTTATCCACAAAGCACAGCATCTGCACTGAACTATTTAAAATAGTTTCACCTAACCAGATTCTTGATTCCCAAAATTTCTGAAAAGGCCTTTATATGAATCGCTTTAATCTAACTTGTCACTGACCCTCTTCTATAGTTCTCCTGCTCATCCTAATTAACTTCTTGGGGGCTCTTATGTTATTTAATACTAAATATTAAATGACCTTGCATAAGCTATCATAATCAATTTAGGAGTTTTTGAAGATGTAGTGGACTTTTATCCTTTTTTCTGTCATTCTAGTTATAATCCCTTAAACAAAATATTTACTAACTATTTGTAAGCTACTGGTAGATTACTTTATAATTTCAGTTATCCATGGGTCTCCTGCCTTATCAACAGGACTAAACTGTCGTGAGTCATGTTTGCCACAAAGTTGAAATTCTATCTTCCTTTCTCTTTGGTCCTAAGAGCCTTAGTGAATTCCTAGCCACCACCATTCTTGAAAAGTCCAGGATTAGGTACTTTACTGTTCTAAGCTTTATAAGAGCTTTAAATTTATATTTATATAAATATATATGTGTGACATTCATTCATTCATTCATGTTTTTTTTTTAAGCATAGTATATCCAAAGCTCCTCTTCTTTTCTTTGTTGTTTCATTTTTTAATGAATTTGTTAATTCTTCTCTTAACTCTCTATTCTTTCTTTGGGTTGGTTCCCCTGTTTATAAGTGCAGCATAAACTTGGTTTTTTCTAATGTAGCTGCTTGGCATTTGGGTATTAGTTGGTATCTCTCTCTTTCTCTCAACTGTTTCTTCTGCACATTCTGCAACATAGTTTGCCACTCTCCTCTATTCATATTTATTTACTGGGTCCACTGTTAAGAAGACATTCAACAAATTTTGTTTTACAACAGGATCTCTGAACACATATCTGTCTCAACCCCTATCCTGAAGGGCTAGTTGCTACTGTTAGCCAAGGGCTAGGTGACACTTTCTTGGTGTCACTGATATTCTACTTTCAAAAAAAATTTCAACATTTTACATAAACTTTGTTATTTTTGTGAACCAATATGTATTTTAAACATATTACCAGTTTATATTAAACAGAATATTTATAAATATTTAAAGAAAAACATAATTGCCTTGCTCAAGTTAATGTAGTTGTGTAATGTTCATTTTTATTTTCAGGATCAACTGTAATACCTGAGTGTAGAACTCTCAAATATAGTTCTTGTGTGAATGTAAAATTAGATGAAGCATATTTTATCTTCTCATAAGTTTAACTCTCATCTCCAAATCACTAAACAGTTCTAAAAAAGTCAGTCTTTTTAATACTCTCTTTTTAAGATATGATACATATCTAGGGTCTAGCGCTAATGACCATCAGCAGTTGATGGGTGATGTATAAAAAAAAAGATATATATAGATAATATATCATTGAAGTAATTGGAAGTTTTTCTTGGTTAATAAAATTGTCTTTAGGAATCCTGCGACTAAGTCAAATTTAGAGTTAGATTTAGATAAGCCTAAATTGCAACATTACAAACACAAAACTTAACTATAAATCAGAACTTTGTAAAAAAAAAAAAAAAAAAAAAAATGCTGTTATGACCAGTTTTGCAAACTAATGAAATTTCTAAATAACCAATCCCAGGTATTCGGTGACATTCAAATAAACAAATAAAAAATCAATCAGCTCTTGTTATAAAATGAATATGTGAGTCAATTTTAAAAGCTGAGATAATTTAAGTTGTTTTTGTGATATTATTGGGGGTTTCAAACAAGACTCTGACTTCTGAAACCTGAGACTAATAGTTAATTAAAGCACTATTGGTGGTTTATTAAACAATTGTCCGAAAGATTTACAAATAATGATAGCTACCTAATGTGGAAAATAAAATTACTAAAAACACTGTGATAAGTAGGTAACATTTTAACAAAAGCTAGTGAAGAAAAATTGCTTTACAGCACTTCAAGTGTGACCAAGGAGAGGACCATAGCTTCAATAATAATAATATTCACCGAAATACTGATGACGATTTTTAGATAAATTAGTATTTTTTATTGATGAAATTTGCTTATTCTTTATTAAAATTAATTGAATTAGAAATATTACCAATTCTTATTAGGGAACTTATTTCTCAAACCACTGTAAGAAAAAGTCTGTCAGGGGCTGTTTAATTTAAGCAGATTTCCTATATTTCATAAAGAGAACTGCTCTCTTCACTCCTCACTGAGGAAGGGCAAAAAATCTCCCCGAAAATTTTACTCATTGTGAAATCCACTCTTTCTCCCACCTCTTCTTATTTACTATATACATCACATTCACAAGTGTTTCATTTCTATGTATATAAAATCTTAAAGTATGGTTTGAAATTTGTCACTAACCCACTGTTTTGCCCTGAATATATTATTTCTATGGCTTATATTACAAGCTAATAAGCTATTAGAAAATATTTATGGATATATCTTTATATCTACAAGCTAAGAGATATATCTTTCTTAATAGCTTATAATGATGAGTATTAGCTTATAACATAAGCCATCTTCAGGGCTAGTAAGTGGGTGTTTGTATTGTATGTAATCCATACTTTGAGTTGAAGTGTAATCATAAAAATGAAGCATATTTCTAATTACTTTAATTAAACTTTTGAAGTACCTGGGCCTTTTTATTGTAAGCAATTTGTTTTTATTATACAGTCTATTAATATTAATTGATAATTTATATTATTTTGTCACGTAAAATTTTATTCTTAAAACATGAATATTTCTGTAGCCCTTCTAAAATAAATTATTTATTTACCTTTTTAGACGTCTTAGTGATTGGGGCTCATCAGTCGTCAGGAGTGCCACCTTCACCAATCAGGATGAGTCAGAAGAGGAGACTGAGCCAAGGAGTAAGTCCCTCCATCGCTCCTCTACAATGCCAACCAGTGAACACCCTCCAACTCAAACTTCTTTTTCAAACTTCAAGTTACCTTTCACGTAAGACACCTACACATTTACTGTGAAACTCGGCATGCTGATTTTTTCACTGCTATTGCATGGACTACTTGTTGGTTGCTTTGTTTTTAGTGTTATATGTTATTGTTTCTGGTTTCTTTTCTTGGTTTTATGTTATTAAATCTTTGATTGCTGTATATTTTTTTTTTTTCAAGGATATTCAAATGGAATATTTTTTTAAGATTCAAAATGTACTAAAAATCATTTTCTTTAGGAGGATAATGGAGGAAATGGCTTAAAATGCTGATAAGTTTTCCTTATTATTGCTATTTTTATCTCATTTTAGTTCCACACATGTAAATAATTGTTAGGTTTCAACTTTATACAGGGATAATAGACGTCAAACTAATATTCCATTATTCCCAGATAGTCTTTGTACATTTTATTAGATTTTTAATTGTATATTTAACATTGTGTACAAGTTAATATAGCCTTTTCTAAGCTTGATGAATGAATAGTATATAAATAAATAATTGCAGTATATAAAATAAATAGTAATACTCTCAGGGCAATCAAGGTTTTCTTATTGGTACTATGACCCAACTAACGAAAAAAAAAAATATTCTTCACACTGACTGATAGANTATATACATATACATATACGTATATGTAAAGGAACTGAATTTCTTTTCTCAGGCTATTATAGATTTGTTTATTTATGGATATTTTATTATAATGTTAGTTAGATATAACTAAAGGATAAATTAGCTAGGCTGGAAAGGGTTTTGTAGAGTCTAAATTCTTGTTACTGTTAGAGTTAGAAAAACATATAAAACATAATGGGTATAAAATAAAATATTCTATATTTTTATATGTTAATTTCTTATGATAAATGCTTATTAAATAAATAGCTGCCTTAGAATGTAACTTTTGTATGTTAGTGTGCCAATTGTCTTTTCTAGAGTTTTATAGGGTCAAGGTTAATTCTATCTAGAAGTTTTTTTAAATTTCACTAATGAATCTCATTTGTCAGTTACTTTGCCTAATATATTAAATTATCTCCTACAATAAATTCTGATTTTAGAGTGGGATGATGCTTAGTTTAATATATTTTTGCTATTTGTCTTTTTCTGATACCATCTCATGACTTAATGATTATTATCCTAATAATCATTGTATCAAGAAACCTATGTTTGATCCCTATTGAATGAGTAAATATTGAGTTAAGAATAAATTCATTAAATACCTTAAGGAAGATTATCATACCATTTTGTAATAATTTTAGGCAGCTTAATGGAGTACTTATGAGTAGGGTTATATGGGTTAAAATATCAGGCAGATATTATGAATATACTTCTCAGGGAGATTATTTTAAATTCAGGGGTCAATGTTAAAATACTCTTAAACTATTTTAAATTAAAAATTCTTATGACACTCTTTCTTAAGGTACTTAATGAATTAATGCCTAGTTTAAATTTACTCATGAACCAGAAGAAGAGAACAAACTTGAGTTTGTTCACTTAGGCTTCCACAGTCACCAAAATTACTCTAGTAGACAAGTAATCAAAAATGCTTTCTATTTTATTACTGGTTGTCAATTATGATTATTCATAAGCTAGTTATTGATAGGTTATATATACTTTTCTGAAACATATATCATCAAGTATCTTAAGGTTGTAATAAATAGCAACTTAACCTGTTTTTGTTATTTAATTTTATAATTACAAGTCACAGGTTGTAGAAAAAAAAAATAAATTAGTGTTGTTGTAAAGTGAAATATTTGCTATTCTTTGTCAAATGAATCTAATAAATAGAGACTTGTTGGTCGTGTTAGCTTAGTTAACCCATTTAAATATAGTGTATGTTAGGATTTGACTTCGGTCCTTTTTGGATAAGCAAAAGTTTGTCCTGGAACCAGATTAAAAATATATTTTATATTTACAAGAAAATGATTATCTTCTACAAAAAATTCCTTTGTATATCCTTAAGCATAATATTTTGTGTTTTACATCAGTTTGAGTAGAGCTTACACAATAACAGTAGTGATGTCCACAGCCGATATTCTCCTGGAAGATTTAGCCTGCGCAAAGCTACTGATATTAGGATCAGCACCCAGATGCTAGAGAGTGCTATTACTAGTCTCAGGTAGATTTTATTTGTTATTGGTATTTTATATATTTATAAGTTATATTAATAATTTTTGAGAACTATTTATAGACAATAATATATTTTTAGATTTATTTCTGCAACAGTTTTGTTAGTTTATCAATTACTTTACCTTATTTTAAGAATATCTTATTGATTAAATCCTCTTTTTGTTTTATTCATTTTAAAGCTCTCTGCAAATGCATGACTGTCTACAACTTAATATTTCGTTCTTTAATAAAAGTATTTTTCTAGAAATTTTGTTAGGACTTTTGATTGCAGAATAATGAGTTATTCTCTTATTTATTAAATGCTCAATTCGTCTCCCACAGGTTGTATCAAATTACACCTCACACAGTGGAGGTTAGTTATGTTTCAAGCTAAAATTTTCCGTTGTGGAGGGACAAGAGCTCACATAGTTCATATAATTTCCTTATCATAAGTATGATCAGGAGATACAGTGTTAAAAAGATCTAATAGCCAGAAACTTTTTTTAAAAACAATGATAATGAGTTGTATGTACAAATTTCTCCATTTTGAGGACACATTTGAAGAAAAAATTACATCAAATATCTTTTAAAATCCATTCAGTTCCTGAAGCAGCATTTTACTACGTTAAATAATTCAATTATTAATGGCCTAAGCTTTGCTCTGAAATTAAATGCATTTTGCTTTGATATGATAATTAAGATGAAGCCAACATCACTTCTTGATAACTGGAGAATTCTCTTTTTGACAAATGAAAATTTATTGTTTGTTCCAGAGAATTTTATGTAGAATTATTTTGATGGTATAACACATTTCCAATAACTACTCTTGACAAGCTGGGAACTAGATTTTTCATTAACATAGGCTTTAACAACCACTGCTACTGAAATAATCAAAGTAAAAATTCCTATAAACTTTTCTATCTTTAAGAAATTGTCTTAAGTTTTTCAAGTTATGAACTCTGGTTATGTCAAAACTAATTTGTTTGATTGTTTTGTTAGACAGGATCTATAATACCTGAATAAGTTAATTTCTTTATCAGTCAATACAAAACACACAAAACAAAGCAATTACACTGAAATATATATATATATTGTAATGGACTGTAATAAACCTATGGATGTAGAAAAATTACTAATACAACTAAATGTGGATATCTCCTCATGAACAAAATGAAACTCTTTTTAAAACAAACAAGAAAACAAATAATGCTCCATCATAATATGGTCTATGGAGTGCTTGGAACTTACCGTAATCTATGCCATTACTGTATCATAATAAATGAAACTCCCGTGAAAAATTAAATTCTGGAATAATTATTCAATAAAGTCAAATAATAAATATCAAAGAATCAAAATCAAACCATATGCTATAAGGTTTTATGAAGATAAAAAAAAGTCCAGAAGAAAAATAAAACAAAATTTGTGACAAAAGCTTGTTACTGCTGCATTAATCTTATTTATACAAACCTAAAATGAACTTTTCTATCTTTAAGAATGATATTATTAGTTTTGAAAAGTTTTCATCAATGGGAATTAATAGTTATGACTTTTAATTCATGGCTGTATTTTTTTTCTCTATGTATGATGAAAAGTTTCTTGCCCACCTGACCTCAATCATAACACCTACAACTTCGCCAATTGAAAATATTATTTCACCATTATTATAATTTTCCCCTTTGGGAACTCATTGGTTTTGACATCCTTTAAATATTGGTTTTAACATTGGTTTTAAACTTTAAATAATTATTTGTAAATCACAAGTAGTAGTAAGCATTAATTAATAAGTAATCACTGAACAATTTTTAAATTCCGATTCAAACTACTCACCTTGGAACCATTGTCCATGGACACCTGCATAATGCATGTCATTTATTATTATTATTATTATTATTATTGCTGAAAGAATTTCTACAATTATTTGGAGCATTATAAGAATATTAATATATTTGTTTGTCTGACCAACCTCTGGTCAATAGGTATACACGTTTCTTTTTTAAAAACCAATTTCATAATTTTAACCCTTAATAAAAACCCTTCTAGATTTTCCGATTCTATATGTCTTCTAACATGAAACATCAAATTTCGAAGGAGGCTGTATATTTTTTTCCTATTCAATTAAAATATTTAATTTTCTAAGAATATGAACTTAAAAATTAAGCCAAAAAGGACAGATTGCTTATTTTAATATGCGACAGAGATGATTCACATATAATGAAAAATAAGGGTTTTTTTCATTAGTAAATCAGTAGTACACTGCTGAAAATGACCTTTCAAATTGGGGACTCTCACCATACTGAAAACAGAATTGACTAGTTTGAACTAGAATTCAGAAGTTTATAAGAATGAAGGTTATAGGGAGGTGATAGTAGGATAACAGTTCAACACCAGCATTAGCTGTTAAACAATTATGATAAATCCCATGAGTACAAATTTTTTTCTGATATTTGAAATCTCTCTCAAATGAGTGACATTGAAACAAATGTGAAAACTTGGAATATTTAACAGTATTCATATTATTCTCATTATGAAACTGATTGAGAAATCTGGCTAAGAGTACTTACAGAAAAAAAAAAGTATAAACTTCTTCATGGGTGATGATTTTGGGTGTATATATATATTGTAGAAGACTTTTATCTCTATGAATTATTCTTTCAAAATGCCATACTAATTAAACATTCATACTGAAATAATTATTTTAGGGATTAATATAATCGCTTGTTTAGAGGGTAGGTATTCCTCTCCTCCTAACCCATTCTAACTCATCTCCAAGTCTTACCAATTTTAAATCATACTTCATGAGTCCTATCACAATCCCAATACTTCCTTAGATATTCATGAAATTCCCACGGGTTGAATGAGAATTTTTATTTATTTAATTCATTTTTAGATGTGCTTTTAGTATAAATTTTCATGAAGAGAGTATTTATTTTAAATCATAATTCTTGAAATTTCTAAAATTGTATTATGAAGACCATTCTGCAGCTTTGAACATATATTTATTTATTTTAAATTTATTAGCCATATTTTTTATTTAACCATGTGTTGGTTTGCATGAGAGTAGATAATGCATTTCTATGTTTGTTATATAGAGTGCACTTAAATTAATTTTTCCTACCTTCAGACATCAATTTCACATGATTTTCTTACTCATCACATTCACCTTTTGTAAATATTTTCATTTATGGAATGTTAATTGTTTAGTGTATTCTTGTTTTTTTGTTCTAATAATTACAGTTTAACCTTATGCTAAGATTAATTCCTTTTCAAAAAAGGAAAATTTAATGTTATTTTTTCTCACTGTACTACCTACAATATTAATCTTAGTACAATGTAAATTAATTATTATAATTGTATGTGTTAACAATAATTACAATATTAACGGCATAATTTTAATAGTAAAAACTTTTACATTCATATTAATTTACTTTTATTACTATTGTTTGTCAGGATTCAGCATGATCAATTTATATACTTATTGTATCTAGTCCTGACACTATTAAATCCAATGTTTGGATTCTAACTCGAGGAATATTTAGAAAACCAACTGGATTGGTGTTACCTAAAAGCTAGGGAAAGTTCTGGATAAGTTAGACCATCGAGATATACATTCTGCTTGTTAATAAACAGACAGCTATTATAATAAAAATGAATGGGCTATGTTTAAGAAGAGGAAATACACTGAGTCCAAAATAAAAGTCTCCCCAAAAAAAGCTCCATACTAACATATAATTTTTTTTAAAGACCCAAACTCATTGACTTGATGATTTTTGTGGGCTTTTTTAATTCCATTTTAGCCAGGCTAGAACTGAGTAACTGCTTTAACTCTCCAGTTTTTCGTTCTACATCTGGTTAGCAGATTTCCCGTACTGTAATATACCAATAACTCCCTCCCTAGTTAGCTCATAAAATTAAGTTCTTTGGAAAAGATTTAGTGGGTATTCTAGATTGGTTTGTCTTAAGGTAACTGTTCTATTTGAGTTTTTTTCTCCCTGTGATATCTAGTCTTGTTGCTGGAAGATGATTTTGGGTGTTTTGATAATGAAAGAAGTTTTAATCAACATTTGGTTTTATTTCATGCATTCTAATATTTCATAAATTGTCCAGACTTCCCAATCAGAGTTGCTGAAATTCCTGGTAGTTGCAGAACTCTGGAGAAGGTGGCGGAATCTACCAGCACCATTTCCTTTGGTTTCTCTTACATATGAACTATCAATACACATAGCCATTCATTTTATGGGTAGTGCAGCTGAATAGTTTCTAGAGCACCTTTCCTCACTTCAAAATTAAATAAAAAAAGGGTTCTGGGCTACAAGAGCAAGAGTATTGCTGTAAAGTACTTTGGAAGGGTGTGGGTCGATAAATATTTTGTTTCCTGTTTTAGTATCTATACTATTCTTTGTCAGCTCTTAATACTAAGGTACTTAAGAGTGTATTTTTTTCTTCAATTTTCCAAATATTCAATGCCTTTTAGTAACGCATCACTGTTTTGGGTGTTGATTTTTCTGCCATTGATTAATTTCAGAAGGTTATTTTGGCCGATGTTGTTTTTGACTAAGCTGATTTTTCTTGCTAAAGAGAGAACCGCTTTCTACTGATTTCATAACACATAACACACAGTTGCTAAAACTTTTTGTGCCGCATTTCATTCCACATTTTATGACATCACTTCTGTAGTTATCTTTATTAGTTTTAGATCATTTATCATAATGTTAGGAAAGCTTAGTACTGCTTCCTATATTGTTAGAAGGAGTTACTTCTTAGAGGAAGTAGTGATCTGTAATCAGATAAATTGTTGAGTGAGGAAGCTCTGGATCCACTAAATTATATTGCCACTCACCTCTAATTATAATAACTGGAGAATGAATGCCATGCATTATTATATGTAGTACTTAAATAGACTAAAAAAATGAAAGATTTGGTTTTATGTGAGAGCTCTGTTAGAGATCTTTTTCTATCTCCACTCCATTATGGAGATTGCTGGTAGTGAGTGATATATGCATAATGGAAGTGCTGGCAATGTTCTTCAATTGAAAGAGTTGCTTGCCATTAAAAGTTTAAGGTTCCCTGTCATTACTTTTCATTGTCCATTCCAAGGAAGAGAACTTCTCTCATGGCTTGAGTTTTTCTTAGATGAAAACTGTTTATGATGTAATGGGATACTTCTATTTTGTGTCTAGCTGATTTCCATTTGCAGGAATTGCTTCAGAAAAAGTTAAATTTTTCAACTAGTCCACTGTTTTTCTCTTTTTATTTTTAATAGTGTTCTTATGAAAGCTAGTAGTTAGTTATATTTTTTTTGTTCAGATAATTATTCATGACTGTTTTTAAATTCATTTTGTTCATTAAGAGTCATTTGTTTTTCATATTTTTTTTACTTCTTCTGTCTTCAGAATAAGATTTCTTGATCTGAAATTTATGACAAAATTTTCAGTTAGGGAACCCATGAACACCCTCACACCAAAAAGTAAAAAGAGAGGACTTGTTACTAATGAGAGATTTCCTTAAACTATTTTTGTTCAATTTTGTGGAAATTGCTAAATAAAATATTATTTTTCTAAATTTAATAGAATAAACTTGAAAAAATACAAATTAAATATTCAAACTTTCATTGAAAAAGTGCTATAGATAAGTTGATTTACAAAAGATTTATCTTACTCAAGCAAAAGAATTTCAAATATATTTCTTACTCATTGATGTAGTGTACTGAAGATACACAAATTTTGCCAAGCTCTCAACATATTTTTTCTTATCTAGTCCCAGCAGTTTGACTTCTAAGAAATCTAATGAGCTGCTTATGGGAGGCTTGAGCAGTTTGAAGTCTGCAGCTACATCTGTAGCAAAGAAGTTTGATGAAATCAAAGAAGCTATATCAGCAAATAGTACTCCTGTGAAAGCTGGCAGCCAGTAAGTTTTCTGATTATTTTTCATGTTGCTCTCGATATTACTGTCTAATGACTAATTATTGTTAATCAGGTTTTTCCAAGTGCATAAAATTTAATACATCACATTAAATTGAATACTTTATCATTATTATTATACTTTTTACTTATTATTAGAAACTAAAAGTTTGAGGTGTTATTTATTGAAAAAAAAGGGGGCTCTCATGATGTAAGGAGTGGCAAAGGATTTTGTAGTGAAGAATGTAAGAATTGGGGCAGCAGAAAGAAAGTGAGTTATTAGGATTATATGTGCTATTTATCTTTTTAAAAATATTTTATCTACCCAATATCTTTGTCTGCTTTGGCCTTAACTGTGCACAATTTAAAAAAAAGAAAAAAAAAAAACCTATTCCACTATTTGAGAGCTTCTTTTCATAAATAGATGATTTGTATGACTGAAATCCTTTTTTCATCTAAACTTTTTTTAGTTTCTAAAAAAAAAAAGTTTCTAAGATCTAATTATTCATTTAGTCTTATTTTGATATCAATTCTTTAGTTAATATACACCTTAATCATGGACAAGGAAAATCGATTACAATTTTATAAATAATCTAAAAGGTTATTTTCACTATCAATGAATATAGAACTATTATACCTTCTATTATCCATCTTCATTGGTTCCTGCAAACCATCTTCTGTTGGCGAGCGCTTTCGGACATTGTCCATTTTCTTGGCCGAATACATGTGTTCACTCCCATTGTCTGTATTCAACTGTTTTAATACAGACAGTGACAGTGAGCACATGTATTCGGCCTTGAAGATGGTCAATGTCCTAAAGCGCTCGCCGACAGAAGATGGTTTGCAGGAACCAATGAAGACGGATAATAGAAGGTATGATAAAATTGTATAGTTTCAGTATAGTTTATTAATTATATAAGTCAGTAATTTCCAGATTTTTAAAAATAATTATTTATTTATTTATTACATTCTGTAAGATAGTACATACATCTTGTAATTTGCTATATATTGCTCTATGACTTTGAGCTACAATGACATGAGGGAGAGAACAGCCAGTGCCGCAACTCCAAGTACCAGATTAATAATCATAATGTATAATGATAATACATTTTGTTTTGTTGAATTTTATAATTTTAGGAGGAGTACTCTAGAACGAGATGCATGCCTTTATGAAGATGAAAATGAATACGTTGATGAAGTTAGTGGAGGAAGACGGAAAATTTCTACTGAATTTTCTCCTTTGAATATTGGAACCCATGCAGATTTATCTTGGGGAAGTAATATCATGGAATGGTTTGGTGACGGGAGCAGGAAAGGCAGTACAACTAATTTAGGTTATTTATTTTTCTATATTAGACTCTTATCTTTATATTTTTTTGTGACAATGAACACTTTTATCTCTTAAGGATTGTGTAATCAATAATTGTTTGTAATATGATAATATTTGTTCTTTCAGCTATCAAATATCTATTCTGTATATTTTAAGATGAACTTTCTTCATAAGTCTTCTGAAGTTATTATATTTATGTTGTTATGTGTTCATATGTTTTAAAAATGTAGGAAGCCATGGAGATGTACCTTGGGGAAATAATATAGTGGATTGGTGGTTTGGAGAGAGTAGCCGGAAAGGCAGTACTACAAGCTTAGGTATTGTTACTTGAAAACAAGTTCTCATAACGTTGCTTTTTTGGAGTGGTGTCATTAATTATACTTTTATAATTTCACTTCTGAAGTATCTTGTAAAGGTTAAAGTTTACATTTATATTCTTGCATGTGGAAAAGAAGTTGCTTATTATATTAATTATTAACTTCATCAGATCAAAAATGTTCCAAAATAACTAAAACACGGCTATCGTATCATTGAATAAAAGAGTGTTAATATTTATATATACATACATATATACATTTGTTTCTAAATTCAAAAATACTAATCTTTTTTATATTATTTTTTCATAAATTGCATAAATTGATGTATCCTTTGATTTAGATAAAAATTGGGCCTAGAATGAATGACTGTATAGAGTTTTAAGAGGAAAGAGATTGACTAATGTGCAAGGGCTGGTGTCATGCTACCATTGCACTGCATATGGAAAGTATTATGGTCCCTAATTAAATGAGATCCATTAGTCTACAGATGACACTCATCTAAGGGAGGAACCTTTTCAGAAAATTATAGTTCTTCCAAGGTTATGGGGGTTGGGAGGAGGACCAGTCACCCTGTTTTTAGAAAAATATGTAATCATGTATCACATAATGTGTGTATGAGTATGTTTGAGAAGTATATAGACATGTTAGGTCTGCCGAAAGACCTATGAGTTCTACATGAGGCTACAAAAGATTTCTCTGGTCTCTATGAAGCCTCCTGGGGTGGGGGGGGGGAGTTGCATATGTGTGTATGTATGTATATGTATATATATACATACATATTGTACATTTTTTAAATTAACTTAAAATAATAAAAAAAATTAAAGATTGCAAAATTTTATTTTTTTACAAAAGAGTAATTCAATTATTAAACATGGTTCATCAAGATGC
>KZ806974.1:175794-198614 GCA_000696205.2 Oncopeltus fasciatus
TATATATATATATAGTTATATTTTATTTTCTGTTATTTGTTTTTATAAACTACTTATCCTATCATGGTAGTGCACAAGCATTGATGACGAGATTTTGCTTTTAATAGGTTTGAATTTGCTGTTGAAATTTCTTATGAACTACTGGAGTAGATTTTACAATTCTTGTTACTGCTTCACTGTAAGAAATTTACTGCTTTGTTATTTACATATCATAAATTATTATAGAAATTGTAGTGTTCTAGTGGATTGTTGTTTTTATATTGTTTTTAGGAGTTTGTTAAAATTATTTTAGAAAATGAATCAATATCCGATTAGAAGAAAATTTTTTAATTCTTACATTTGCTACCTACTGATTTCATTTGTTAAATGATTTAAAGGGAAGGGACATAAATAGGTAGTAATATGGTATTTAAAGAGGAATTAGCATGGATTTTTTTCATAGGCAATGCGATACCTACTGTCAACAACTTTATTATGATCATGGGAAAATAATTTTATTAAAGAGAAGGATGAAAATGGGGGATGAAACTCTGCTAACAAGCGCTATTGATTATCATAATGCATACTGCTATATTGATTGTTATTTTGTTATTTGTTAACACCTGTTGATTATTATTTTAATTTATCAGTTTTTAATAAACCATATTATATAAGATAGTTTTCTTGCTAATTTTGTAAAGCCAGGGCTATGAATGTGACAAATACCAAATTCAGAGCTTATCGTTGTTTCATTAAGCCAAAACAAACTGTACATTTTTTTCAATTTCAGCTTTAATTTGTTTTCCACTTGATATTGTTTTGTATTTTAACTTATCTTCGCTTTAATTTTATGATCACTTCAAAGTTCTTGCATATCATTGTATAATGCAATGTTTTGTTTGTCACTTAATTAGGAAATATAAGTACAGTGTAATATATTTTTATGCATATATTTTTGCAATATCTGAGGAGGTTACAGAATGTAAATATAACTCGGGAAATGAGATAAGGCTTACTACTGAATTAATAATTTTTGTTATCTTCCAATTGCTGATCAGTAGAAAAATTGTACTCCAGTTCAAAAGTAAATTTTGCTTGGAATGGAACAGTGCAAATCGATAATTATTCTTTAAAAAAAAAAAATTTGGCAGTTATAAAGGAATTCTCTCTTGTGCAAACAATATAAACTGAACAAATTTCCTTGATATTCTTGAAGAAATAATTATAAATATTGATAATTTAGTTATTTTAGTACACATCAAGGATTGAACTATGAACTACATTTAACAGGTTTATTTTCTTCTTGTATGTTTGATGGAATATTTACAAATAATAGTATTTAATTAGCTCTCATCATAAAATGATTGAACTAAATATAAGTATTGAACTTAATTTAACAGTAACAGGTCACACTTCAGACTTACTAAATGTAATTAATTTTTAAAATTTTGAATCATTCTCTCCCATTAAGGCCTTAAAAAATGTATGCAGAACAAAAATTAAAAATTTGGAGGTAAATTTGTTGACCGTCAAGTTTTATGAAGAGAGGATTATTAGGAATTCGGCCTTGGTAGGTACTACTTTATAAATAAAGTGTTTTTTTTCTTTTGTTTTTTTTTAGAGATACTAATGATTTCTGTTAATTATCCTCTATCCCACCCTTTTCCATCATCTGATTCCAAAAATTAACTTATCTTTTATCCTTTGTAATTTGAAAGGAAACTTTGAAAATAAAATGTCAATAAAAATAAATTAGAATAAAAAGTGTATATTATATACATACTAACACCTGTATATGAATTTTAATTATTGAGATCATACTGGGAGATGAAGATTTAAAAAAAAAAAGAAGTTTTACATTGTTCTTGGGATAATTTTAATAACTAAATTTGTGGGAAGAAAATCTCCCCCCTTTCCTCCTCCTCCCCAAAAAAGATTAATTAATAAAAATTAAAAAGATTCAGAATTCTGTATCCCAAACCTATTAATTATTTTTTAATTAACTCTTAGCACTGGAGAGAGAAAATTTTATCTTTTAAGTAAATATATTTGTAGAAATAATAGTTGTGATCCCTAAATTGAGTAATTTTATATGAATTATAAATTTATGTTTTTATCATTAATAGTTATTTAAATACTCTTGTACGAAATCACTCCTATTATTACACCTTGAATTTATAAGATTTTGCTATTAAATAAATGTATCTTTAGTATGCCCTACCAGATGAGAAATCTATTGTTGAGATTTTGCTGCATAAAATCTTCCTTGTTATTTTTGAAAGTAATTAATTGCTTATAACAGGAGAAAACTTAATTATTTTGGAATAGTTTAAAAATACTAAAAAATACTAATTGACAATTTAATCTTTTTTTTTGTAATTTAATTTTATAATTAAAAGCATTTTGATGAGAAAATAAGTACCCAAGATAAATTTAAAAATAAAAATAGAAACACCTATTTAATAAAAAGAGTAATAACTAATTTGATATGGACCTATTACTTAGGAAAAAATGAGAAGACAGGTAGTGAAATTCCGAATTTATTTTTACCATTTTATTGTGATCCATTTTATGAATCAAGTTAATGCCATTCTATTTGGACAAAACTTATCTATATTTAATTTATTAAAAAAACGGCCAGTGCCCCTTTCTTAGCTCTACTATTTGCTAGGTATTGATTAAAACTATTTTTATTCAAACATAATCATGAGTTTCTTATGATTCTAGAATATGTTAATATAATTAAATGAGAGCAATAACTTAAATAATTTTTACCTGTATAGGTGGTTATCAGCAGCATATTTAAGACAAAACATTTGTTTTGTATTCTGTAGCCAGTTCTCTATGCATCATCCAATTACAGTGAGATAAATCACTTCCTCAAAATATGAGAATATGGTTCTTGAAGAGTCCTGTCAGGTGTTAAAGCTTGGGGATAATTCTAACTTTGTCTATTGCAACTTAATTTAATTTTAACATTTTTCAAATAATTCCTTCAGCATAGAACTCATGATTAATGACTAATATTACCACAGAATTGCCATAACAATTTTTTAATTTAAAATTTAATTTACATAAACTTTAAGTTTTATGTTTTATTTGTTTTATCTAATTATATTTTCTTATACCTTTTACAGCTACTTCATTTTTTTTTTTTTTTTTTGCTAAGTTTTCTTTTCTTATAAAGAATTTGAACATAGTTCTTACACAAATGATCAGTGTTTTAGCCAAGGTGTAAAATAAATACACCGAAATATAATTGGGTACTATTTTCTTAAGCAATGCCATCATCAAGGCTAGTGATTTGCAAAGAAATTTCCATTTGAGAAGTAGTTTTGCAACATAGAATATATTTGCTGATCTGGGTTTATCAGAATATCATCATGCCATTTGTAATAAATAACATATCACAAAATAATACTGAATTAGTATCCAAATAATCATATGCCATGAAATAATACCCAATTAAATAAATGAAAATACATTATATAATATATTAAATAAAATGAAATATCCATAAAGGGAATTTTTATTAGTGCATTTATAATTCATAAGTTAAAATTTCTTAGATTTATAAAATGTATCTTATAAATATTCATAAAATTTGATTTATTGTTTTAGAATGATTCAACCTAGTATTAGAACATTTGAGTTTCATTTGTTCTAACACAATTTTGATTAGTCATTTATTGCAAATTTCCAGAATGGTTGCCTATCATGTGTCTAGGTGTCGTATTGGAGTTTTTTTTTTTTATAGAGTCAAAATCATGACCTTGAGGAGCAGGGTGGTCTGGAGATTATGTTACTGAACTCCCGAGCCAAAGGAGCACAGTAAGTTATTCTTTCTTTCTGTGCTTTCAATGACCCAGAGGATTCCTGGTGTGCTTCTAGGGAACACCCAGTTCTAATTGGGTACCATTCTTCTTTGAATGGGGAAAAAGTCAGATGGCCAGAATATCATCCTTCGTGTATTTCCCCTGTGGGACTTTTCTATATGGCCTCTTAAGGGACTGCTTTTTTTTCTTTTCAAAATCTTAACCATACCATTATGCCTAAGGAATGTCAAATAATGATTGTTATTGGTGAGATTAAGTTACCTTCTTTAAATAATAAATAATTGTTTTAAATTTGGTTACGAAGTTTTATCAATCTTAATCACTGGAAGAGCTAAGCAATTGCAGTTTTTTATGTGCAATTTTGTTTCCTATTTCATTGCACTTAATAAAATAAAATGCTAATATTTTATCTATTTATGGGTTTATTTATTTTATTGATAACTTCAATAATTTAATTTTTATTTTAAAATATTTTCAAGTTTATAGCTTNATTTGAATTTTCTCATTTAAATTTTTTTTTTTTTTTCAATCTTTGCTATAGAATTCCTTCTTCAGAAATATAGTTATGTCTCTACATAATTATATTAAGGAAGGGATTCTATAGCAACATTCTCTAATGCTGTTTTCATTTTTTTTTTTTTTTGTGAACTTGAATTCTATTTTGCATTGCTGCTATTATTGAATATTTGACATTGAAAGTTTTTTTTTTTTTTTTTTCTTTGACAAATAGCATTTGTTAGGAAAGGAATAAGCAACTTAATCTGAAACAGTCAATTTTCTATAATTTGTAAACATTGCTAAACAGTGATAGCTGTTTTAGTTCTGTTATTTTTATTAAAATTGTTAAATAATCTGAAAATGCCTTATGAGTTTTTCTCTCTTTTCAATTATGGGTTAGTGTTAGTTCTGACAATGAATTCCTGTATTATCAGCCATTTTATTCCTGTTCTCTTAGCATTGATAGGTAACAATTTTTTTTTTTTTCTTTGCCAAAGTTACAATACTATTGTATATTTATCAATAGAGAATTGACCTTTCTAAGTTTGCATATATAATTTTTATTCATATTTACTAATTATTTATATTTCATCTTCCACAGAAACAAATGTTCACGCCTCTTCTCTTCTCTCTCATGATTTTTATTTTATAGTTTTATTTCTTTGATTAGATGTTTCTAGTCATTTATTATTTTCCCCATTTAGAAAAAAAACAAACAAAAAAACATTGAACTGTGTTCCAGGTATATTATTTATTTATTTTAATAATTATTTACAAATAAATTTGCAGTGATACTACATTTACCTTCAAAAGTTTATTTTATTTCATTTGCTTTATATTTATATTTGGTACTGCTAATATAGTTTGTTCACCTCATCAAAATTTTGTTACATGGTAGTTATTTCACCAGTATTTCTTTTTATATGTTTTTAACTTAAAGTATTTTAAAGATTTATATGTTTTAAGTTAGTGATAAAGATGCTCAATTATGTGTAATATGGATAAGAAAATACTTTGTTTTCTAAGCACTACTATTATAGGATTTTAGTTAATTTTCATAATTTTTGTGTATATTGAGTAATTGTTGCTTGTAAAATTATGTAAAATCTATTTTATATTCTGAGCTAATAAAACATAATAAATTATTATACTTTTGTATTGTGATTCATTTATTGATTTATAGCCTTTCAGAGTAGTTAAATTATATTACAGGTAAAGAAGTCAATATGTTAGGCTTTAACCATAGGGCCTTATGCTAAAGCTAGTTTCATTATGGTTTTGTTAGAGAATAGTTTCATTCAGGCATTGCTTTAATATTTTGCTAAAATAATAAATTATTGAAATAAGTAATGAAAACTTTTTTTCCGGATCCTCTGTTTAAATCTTTTAGACTGAACGTTTCACTAGCAGATTAGTAAGCAATGTCGAACTAAGTTGATATTTACATTTCATATTAATGGGAATTTTTAGTATTCACATTTCGTCTCAGCTAATTCCCTGAAGGAAATCATAAGGAAAATGAGTAAGTATTCTCATTGATACCATTGCAAGTATTTTTGAAAATATTTCTCCTCATAGTTTTTGCTTCCTAAAAGCTTTCATTTTTTATTCTCTATATGTTGAAAGAATCCAAATTTCGTGACTTTTTCTGTTCTTAGGGCAAGTAATTTCCTTTTAGATTTGTATAGAAAGTTAAAATTTGACCAAAAAATATGATAGAAATAGGTATTTGAAAATTGATAAATTACTTTATTAATTTAATCATGCAAAAAATCACTGTAAATGACCTTGAACTTCTCTAGTTTAAAAAGAGCTAATCTAAATTTTAAAAACTCATAGATTAAAAGTTGAAGGGAATAAAATTGTCAAATTATTAGTTTCGCTTATTTAAAGTATGCTTTTAGTTGAAATGCAAATTTTCTAGTATTCTCTATTTATTCACATGTTCTAGATAACATTACAATTTGCCTAAAATAATATAATTTTTAATTGTTTACTTAATCATTCATTATTTACAAATTCATAAACACAAAAATGGAAATTAAGAAATTTAATAATCTAAGTTTCAAATGGAAGTTTAGTTGTTTTTTTACCTTGGAGATTATTAGTTAGAGAATTTGTTGGGGTTTGGTCAAGGTTGAATCTGAACCACAACAAATTTTACTCTATTAATAATTCAAACAGTAATGAAATTAAAATTAGGTAGGCTAGTTAAATTAAAGAAAGTAATTCAAGTCAGAATATTAATTGGGTTATTTAACCCTAGATTGTTATACCTCGTTGAATAGCTGATGAAATGTAAATATTTCAAGACATCTGCCGAACAACTGACATAATATTTTTTTTTAAATATCCCTTAGAGAAAAATAAATTTTCTAATATTTTTTTTTCATTTCTTAGCTTTCACTTGTCTATTTTGGCCTATTCAATTAACTTATGCACTATTTTAATGATTGACATTAAAGCATCTTATTACTCATGTAAACATGCAATAATAATAATAAGACACACAAAATTAAATTTAGTAGCCTAAAAATCGGCAATTTTCAATAAAAAAAATTATCTAAACAAATGGATAGGATGAGGTGGGCTATTACCATGGCCAACAAGAAGTGTGGACCTAAACCCTATGGATTTTTTAAAAATTTTTTTTATTATAACTGTGTGTCAACCAATAGGTCATTAATGCCAATGGGTCAGTATTGGACCTATGGTTGGGCAGGACACCCATGACTGGCCCCAAGTTGAGAGAGAGAGAGGGAAGGGAATGTGACGGGGGCACAGCCAGACTTTTCCATCTTGTGATAATGCTTCCTGAGAGGATGTTCTGAGTCGAAGCTCCTGTTAGCTGGGCAGTACGCGCTCCTCCTCCCGCAGAGCACCCACAGCCCATGGAGGTTTGGGACAAATGCGTCCTGGATGTCCAGCAGTGCCCCAGCCCCCATCGTACACCCATCCAAGACCGACCGCAGGTCTCCCGGCCCAGGTCCGTGGATAGCATCCTGAATTAGCATCCTAAGATTGTAGTTGATCTATTGAGGGCTTGGATTGATGAGATGTATTTCGTGATACAAAATTTTGTGGGAGTATGGCTCTTTGAACTGATCTGAAGTTTATATGGAGAGAGGCGGAGGGCACAGGAAAAAGCAGGAACGAGGGGGGGAGGAAGCCGACAGGGAAGACGAGGAGGAATTACTTGAGGCTAAGGGAAACGCATGCTCAGCTTACAGTATAGTACATAGCAGGCCATCCTCCCGATCCCCCCCCCCCAGAACCCCCCACGACCTCCACCCCCCTGATTTCTTTTATTTATTTATTTTATAACTATTTTTTGTGTATATGATTATTGATAAGAGTGAATTGTTGATTTATTTGCTGCCCCTGTGGATTTTCATGTGTGGGGCGCATGAAAAGTCTTGCCTACAGCGAGCCAAAACCAGTTTCAACTCTGGGAGAATTAAGAGAAAGGATTGTGGATGCAGCAAATCAAATGAGGACAACATTGACCTCTGGAGTAGTGAAGACTGATCTCCGTAGAAGGATGGGACAATGTATCAGAAACAGAGGCGGCCATGTTGAACATGAACTGTAGAGTAAGAAAAAGTTGTGTCAAAATCTGATTTAAAAAATGACATTTCATGCTTACCTATTGTTTTATTTTACTTTTTAGGGCTAAGTATTAATTTTCTTCTCCATTGTCGCCTAAGAAACTAAGTTTTTTCAATGCATTTAAATAAAACCCTAGAATGTTATAACTCGTTAGATAGCTGATGAAACGTAGATATTTCAAGACACAACTGCCATAATATTTTTTTTAAATATCCCTTAGAGAAAAATAAACTTTCTAATATTTTTTTTCATTTCTTAGCTTTCACTTGTCTACTACGGCCTGTTCAATTAACTTATGCACTATTATAATGAATGACGTCCTAAAGCATCTTATTACACTTGTAAACATGCAATAATAATAATAAGATAAACAAAATTAAATTTATTAGCCTAAAAATCAGCAATATTCAATAAAAAAAATTAAAAGTCTCGAAAAGGGTTAAGTTTAGGGTAGGGTGTTTCATAGTGAAATAAATCAGAATGATGAGTACTCCACGCCCTTAACAAATCTAGCACGACTTTTCCTGTAACTCTGTAAATAGGAGAATCAGTTTTTGAATTTATGTCAGTGTATTGGTCTAAAAATAAATCCGATAGGCATTTTTATCATAAAATTTCATACTCTAAAACATTCATTCTGAGTTTGTAATTTATATTAGCTGTTTTCGAACTAGATATGCTTGAGAAGTCACGTTATTATTCTTGCTAGTGGTTGAAATTTGTCTCTTTTTAACCTCGTTTTTACCATACCTTTTTAAATCAGTTCAACTTATTATAATTAAACAAAAGAAAATTTTATGCTTTTTAATTTTTAAATCAGTATAGCTTTCTGAAGGATGCTTAGTTTTCTAATTATAAGCAAAATTTAGGAGGAAAAAAATGTCATTTTGTTACTACCAAAAGTTGTTATCTTATTTTCAAAGGTTGAACACTTGGATTCTACATTATTTTAACATTATAATGAGATTAAAATATAAATAAATAAAAAATAAAAGTTTAATAAAACTCAATAAAATAAACATAAGCAAAGGCCCTTTTATTTCAACACTATTACTGGGCTATCAATCCTTCCTTGAAGAAGACAAAAGTTGATCCATTCAAATTTTTACATTTATTATAAAGCAAACTTATTTGATGTTTTCAAAAATATTTATTTACTGTATCAGGTAATAATTATTCTTGTTTCTTACACTTGTCAACAATTTATTAATTATCATACCTTCTATTATCCGTCTTCATTGGTTTCTGCAAACCATCTTCTGTTGGTGAGCGCTTTTTATTAATTATTTACAAAGTTTTACACTGAGCCTGGAGTGAGTCTCAAGAAAAGAAGAGAAGAACACTAATTAATTAATACATCCCACCCTCCTGATAATGTGAAACTGGACAGTCTGAAGGTGCTGCTGGCAATTATTAATGCAATTGAAATCTTGCATTAATACAAACGCTTGTTTCAGTGGTATTACATAATTAATTACTTAATGTATTATTAAAATAGTTTAACTTGGGTACAATATTAGATTATAAATACTTCAAATAGAAATATTGGTTCTTGATAATTTATAAGTTATAACCTTTGTATCTCTGCAAGATGTACATTATGGTGTTCTTTATCACCTATAAGAAAAAAATTGTCAATTTTCATTCCATTAATTTGACCGCACAACCCGAAAATGACATCCAAAGATGTCAGTCTGCATCTTAGCTTTTATTAGATGCTTGCTCCCATCTAAGATACAATTTATATTTGTTGCACCTTGGCTTCTATTGAAGTTGATTCACCAGAGAAATAAAATTAATACTATGTTAAAATCTAATGGTTTATTAAGATGCTAAAAATTCTGTCAAATCTTCTGTTTTAATATTAGATGATTTTAGTTGGGGGTCGGTCAAGGTAGATCCAAAAAAAAATACAAATTTAAATAAATGTATTATTTAAAAAGATTATCTGCCAACGTTTGGCTTACATTGTAAGCCATCTTCAGGGCTATCATGAAGACGAGAGAGGACGTCCTGTCCATAAGTTCACATTTCCATGAGTGAATGATTGGGCTCTTGAAGACAAATTTCAAATTTAATTATTTGATTCTCTGTCTCCCAGGACTAAGATTTAGTTTCCTACTTGGTATTAAATTTACAGACAGTAACACTTTTCAAACTAAGAACTGAATCTTGATTTAATACTATAAAATTTATTAAATTATTACAAAAATGTCAAATATGTAAAAATTGGATCAATAACTTATCTATAATTATTATTCATAGATATTTACCAAACCATTTTAAACTCACTATGCTGAGAGTATATATATATATAATACTGAATTAGTATCCAAATAATCATATGCCATGAAATAATACCCAATTAAATAAATGAAAATACATTATATAATATATTAAATAAAATGAAATATCCATAAAGGGAATTTTTATTAGTGCATTTATAATTCATAAGTTAAAATTTCTTAGATTTATAAAATGTATCTTATAAATATTCATAAAATTTGATTTATTGTTTTAGAATGATTCAACCTAGTATTAGAACATTTGAGTTTCATTTGTTCTAACACAATTTTGATTAGTCATTTATTGCAAATTTCCAGAATGGTTGCCTATCATGTGTCTAGGTGTCGTATTGGAGTTTTTTTTTTTTATAGAGTCAAAATCATGACCTTGAGGAGCAGGGTGGTCTGGAGATTATGTTACTGAACTCCCGAGCCAAAGGAGCACAGTAAGTTATTCTTTCTTTCTGTGCTTTCAATGACNGTTCTCATGACATTGTTTCATGATAGCCCTGAAGATGGCTTACAATGTAAGCCGAAACGTTGGCAGATAATCCTTCATTAAAAAAATACATTTTTTTATTTGTGTTTTTTTGGATCTACCTCGACCGAACCCCAACTAAAATCATCTTAGAATAATATCTACGGTCAACAAACTCTCTTTTTAAATGATACATCATTTGAATAAGCACAAATATGTATATAAGCACACCAATCTTTTATGTGACACTAATTATGCCTGATCCCCCTTAAAAAAATGAGTTTTACTTCCATATGAATTCTGGCTGGTGGAGGTTCTCAATCAAAGGTGGGTGAAATAAATGAGATATGGTCATAAACTTCCATAGTTCACTGCACTAGCGAACTGAGGAGGTTTGTGATCATTTCTCATTTACTTTACCCACCTTTAAACGAGTTGTTATTAATAGTGAAAAAGGGTTGAGATAAATTTTAAATATAATATTAGGTTACAATTCACTTCACTAGCATCTTATAATGCTTCAGGTCTAAACACTCTTTTATTAGAAACTACTTATTAAGCCACGTCTTCTTAATTTTTGAGATAAGATCAAATTTTTTTTACTGCCTGATGCCCTCTCTTACATTCCAAACTATGGAAGTCAAAGGGAATACACTTTGCTCATTGATAAGGTTCTGTCTGCTACACATGTTTCTTTAATCCTCTAATAAAAAAGCTTCTGCACGCTCAAGAGAAAGGCAATTACTTTAATGAAACCCGAAAGGATGGCCAAAGAATGTCAATGTTCATTTAAGATTTAATTTATATTATAAATACCTTTGTAAGTATGTTGGTGTACAAGAGTAGAATTGTGCTCTCAGTTAAATTAATTAATTTAATATGACCATTGTCTATGCATTCAGATTGAGCAATTTGCACAAGAATTCGAATCAAAAATCTCTATGAAGCAGAAACTTTGAGTAGTTACTGACAGAAAAAATTAGTGTGATTTGTTTATTAATTATTACTTTTTTTTGCATAACAGAGGGAGGTAATGGCTTCAGGGAAATGTAATGGCAGCAGTTACTCTATATTCTAATTTCATGTGATATTTTCTTTTGTACCGCAGAGGTGATTGACTAATGCTTTATTTATTTTGACCTGTATGAATTTGGCCCACTCTCACACTCGACCCCATTTCAACTGTGAAACATTACAAGAAGCAAATGGTTGCCAGAGAGGAAGTGTGTATGTGAGAAAGAGATCTTATCTAAACAGCTAACAGGGAGTATGAAATACTCTGACTAGAAGAATCTTTATCTTCCATTCGGCCTCAAGTTGTTCCAAAGACAGTGCAGCACTATTACCAACAAAATTTAGCCTCTATGCTCTGCAAACAAGAAAGCAATAGTCAACCTATAAGCTTGGGGTTTTACCTGCAGAAAGCTTAAACTCTCATCTTAAAGCACCTTCACACACACAAAACAAAAACCCTGAAAACTGAACTAACATCATATTCTTTCTCTCTCTCTCTCTCTGTCAAATCTTCTGTTTTAATATTAGATGATTTTAGTTGGGGGTCGGTCAAGGTAGATCCAAAAAAAAATACAAATTTAAATAAATGTATTATTTAAAAAGATTATCTGCCAACGTTTGGCTTACATTGTAAGCCATCTTCAGGGNTATATTATAATATTAAAATAAGATTTTATAATGATATGTTAACATATATCCATAATTTGATACCATACTGCACAATAATAATAGTCATAGTGCTCTTCCCTGTAGTGTCATCTTCTAACCTCTTTCTCTTGGCTTTAAAATGATTGATCAGAGATTTAAAAAGAATTGCCCTCGAGTAACATTTATATAATATTTGTATATTATATACTGTGTGGGACTTAATTTGTGAATGTGGCATAAATAATTTTTCTGGAAAGGCGGTTTACACATAAGATAGACTAATTACAGGTAGAAATAAAAAATTTTCAGGGATATCAAAATCCATTTGGAAGTTTTTCCATTATGACCTACTAGTTTCTCTTTTATATAATAAATTCTTTATTTTCTAGAAGCTATCTATGGATAGATCAATATTTTAAGAATATAACACATCTGCAAGTAAAAAATAATGAGTGATACAAATAAATGACCATATTTATGAGATGAGGAAGGGGAATTTCTCTGATTGGATCTGGTTGTCTGTGAAAAGTTTTACTATAAAAAGATTTTAGAAAATAGTTTTTACTTTTACCTACATATTGTGATTCTTATAAGTGAAAATGTTATATTAAAAATTTGATATTTTAATTTTCATAGAAATTACACTGGGATGTATATTTAATTATTCCATCAAAGGGAGAGTTTTTAACCGTAAAGATTATTAGTAAATGATTTTTTTTTGGGATCGGTCAAGGTTGATACAAAAAAATACACATTTTTTTCAATTTTATTTTTTGGATTAACCTTGACTAAACCCCAACATCTACTTTTAATTATTAGATTTATATGATTCTCCTCATCAAGTTTCCCTAAATAGTAGCTGCCAGATTTAGAATTGGATTTAGTAAGTTATGTATATAAGGTAATTTAAGATTATCTATTTTGGATAATCTTTTCTTCTCATAATTAACAATGAATTTAAAAAAAAATAAATCTTTGTGATTATATATCATTCACTGCTTACTTAAATGAAAATTATTGCATTTTTGAAAATGTTTTGTGTTAAATAATACTTCATCAAGCTTACTTGCAACAAATTATGTGTTTGTCAACACAACACAATCTCTAAGGTTAACTTAACATATAAAAATTTAAAAATCTTAAAAAATTAAATTAAAGGTAAATACAATATAATATAATACTAATAAATAGATCTAAGCTTAATTATAATTAAATTTAGCATTGTTAAAACATTGCTGTATTATTATTATTATTAAATTTTATTATTTATCTAATATTACTTTATCATGAGTAAATTCTAAAATTCTGATTCTTAAGCATATTAATCAAACAATTGTTTTACTAAGTGTTTAACATTTTTTATCAAGTTATAAATCATGAGGGTTTTAATAATTATTATCATAAATTATATTTATTGGTGGAAAAACTATTGAAACTCTAAATAAAATAAATTTTATTTCAATAAATTCAATGATCAGTCATGTAAACAATTACATTATATGCAGTGGTCTCATTATACTTAAAATTACTACAAAAAGTTTACACAATTATTCATTCATTTGAACATAATGTTTATTTATAATAAAATTGTTTGTATTTTATTTTTAGTTAAGGAAAGAATTAAGCTTTTATATCCTAAAGTTTGTCCAAGAATTAGTTAATAAAATCCATCTTTGTAAATGTTTGTATTCCTGACTGCACATATCACTTGTGTATTGATTGCCTTTGGTAGGGACAATGATAAACATTGAACTCTCCATATGAGTTTAATTTATTGTCTACTTTTTATAAATTCTACTGATCGTATCTTTCATTCTATTTTTTTTTTTTTCAAGATAAAGAATTATTGCCAAAGCAAGGAACAAATGTTAACAGAACTATTTATTTGATTATACTTAATTCTGGTTTGCTTTATAAGATTTACAATATTTATAATTTTATGAGAGAATGTAATGTATCATAATTAAGATATTCATCTGCTATGAAATTCAGTGCCATGAAAGTTCAATTAATTTTCATATTTACTCTTCAGCAAATTTAACTTATTTTAACATTTTTTAAGTTGCTTCCCAGAAGTGTGAAAATCACTCATATTGAATTCTCCAAACCTATAAACCCAGTGATTTGCATAGCAGGGCTGTAGGTATATATGAATAATTTTAGATTTGGCAATAAAATCATTGATTCTAACTTTCCAGACATTACTCCATAATTCCCATAATGGTTTTGGAAACTTATGAGGAAATTGGTCTCTGATCTCTCTGAAAATCCAAAAAGAGAAAAATGAGTGAAATAAAAAGATAATAGTATATATAATCCTAATGTTTAGATAACCTCATAATCCAGTAAAAATAATATTTTATTACAGTAAAGGTTTAAAAAAAAAATAAAAAATGTATTCCCTAAAATAAAATATATATCTGAAGAAGACTGTGAGGTGTAACTGAAACATTTTTAAAAAATTTAAAAATGTGTTAAACAACATACTCGTATACTTATATTCTAATTTAAAATCCCTTGAGAAACATGAATTTCTGAAACTAAGAAGGAATTAATTTTCTAGTTTATTTCATATTCATACACAAAGCAGAATTTGGCAAGTCATTATTAATTGACTACCATATTTTATTTGTTGTAGTTGTTGAGATTTCTATTTTATTAAACCAATATTTTATTATATACATATATTTAAATTTATTATTAGTTATTTAGTTGGTAAGTTTCAGACTAGAAATATAATAAAAGCTAGTTACTTATGACCTATAGTAGTTGATGTGCTTCAAAATGAAATAATAATTAAAAAAAAATTAATAAGTAAATCTTTTTTGTTTATTCTCCTGTATATGTTGATCATTATAAATGTGAGTGTTTCATTTTATTATGTAGTATAGTGTGTATATATGTGTGTGCCATGTTATAAGCAATTTTAAAAAATAAAGTAAACAAATTAATTTGGCATTTAAGCTTCTCTTTACAAACCATTGAATGTGTTCATTAATGTCTCAAATAAGCCAAGGAGTGTAAGGAAGGTAAAGAATCAGTATTGGAGAATCATAATCTGTTAGTGTAATGAAAATATTTATAGAACATAATAGGTATAAAGAGTAATGTTCCAACGTTTATATTTCATAAACAGTTGTACTTAAAGTGTATATAAAGAAAATTATTGAAATATGTTATTTGAAGATTGGGCAAGTCCCCTTATTTTTAGAAATAGAAACCTATGTGATATCTAGGCTTTATATTGTAAACTGTACAATGAATTAATTTAATTCTGTTGAAATTGTATGAGATGGAATTATGGAAATCAACAACGATTGCTTTCTTCCCTAATTTTACAAATGATTTTATTTTAGCTCTTTATCTTAATTTAAATTTTTTCTTCATAAAACATAAATACTCATAGGTGAATTTCAGATGAGTAAAAAAAAAAAAAAAAAAAAATGGGATTTTATTTTATAGAAGGTATTTCCTTTAAGAAAATAAGTTTTAAATTTAGCATTATAAGACATCTAATACTTTTACAATAAGAACAAAGATATAATTTTGTGTAGCTTAGTTACTTAGTCACATGCAACTATAAAAGGTTTAATAGAAGAATAAGATAAGCCTTGAGATTATTATCTTTCTGTCCTTCTGTCAATTTATATAACACACACTCATATAATAAGGGTAATAAAAAGAATAACTGATTCAGAATGTACTATTGGTATTTATTTTCCCTATTTTATGTGATGTTTTAACTCATATTAAATGATCATTTCCAGAAAGATATTTATACCTCTTGTGTCAATATTATGCTTATCATATTTAGTTCAGGGCATCAATTTTCTGGGTCTGTCCCACTTATTTGTTAAAATTTCTTAAACTAATTAAAACTACTTTCACAAGTAATATAGTATTTATAATATTAATTAAGAGTTCCTTTGTATTATGGTCTCCAATATCTTAAAATATAAGTCATAAATACTTCTGAATTTACTGGTATACGTCTAAACAGAAAAATAATGTTTCTGAATTTAGCTTGTACACACACTGAGTTTCTGACAAGACAGCCTCTTTGCACTCTAATTACATTCTTTTAAAGTAAATTATTTTTTAATATAGAATTGTTTTTAGAATTTATTATTCAAATTTAACTTTGATAATAAATTTAAATTAACTTTCATAAAATCTTAATTGATCAAAAAGAGACATTAATAATTGAGGAAAGAATTGAGTAAAAATTAATTATTATACAGTTTCAAAAGAAGCCTAAGTCCTTCTATATGTGGGACAATAGTTTTCATTGACTAAAAGTTCAATTGATTCGCCCACAATGATAGATAAAATCTGCCCCCAAGAAGATTAAGAAGGCTGATAAGGCAATTATATGAAACTAGTATATTTAGGTAAGGAGATATTAAGGATTGCCTTGTAACAGAGTTTGTAGGTCACTAAGAACCAACCAGTTATGGTATCTTAGATGGCAGGATAAGATAGGCATCACACTTGATTTAATGAATCTCAATAACTATAAGAGGAAATTAAACAAATGTCTAGTAATTCAGGTCAAGAAAGTACATAAAAATTAAATATATGGTCTAGTATAATTGGTTCTGGAATATGACAATTTAGTTAATATATTATCATTATTATTATTATCACAATAATATGAAAAGGACATAAAAAATACATTATAATGTATAAAAAAATTTATTTTACCCATTTTTATTAAGATAAACTTCTCCATTAAAATAAATAAAACAGGGTGAAAATACTGAAGGGTAGTTACACCCTACACCTACTTGAGTATGACTCTTCGTTTATTTTTAATGCCTGAAGCTGAGAACATTGTTGCTGTTTCCCCTATTTTCAGGCTTCAGATTCAAAATAAATTTTACCACATTCAACACTTTTCACTTTAATGTTCTTTAACTTACTTAGCTTCATAAGTGCTGGCTGCTACTTTTCCTAGGTAGTATTTTTAAACAGAAACTAACCACTGGACCACAAAGGTCAAGAGAAGAAGGAGACAAATTATTTATTTTATTACAAATAATTTTATTTTATTGGGGAGACAAATTAAAAATTGTTAATATTTTCATTACGGTTTAATTTATGAAAAAAAAAAAAAAATTCCATCACACAAAAGCTATAAAATTAAGATTTCACATTTTCCATTAAAGTTGGATATTAATAACATTAAATGACAAACTTTTTCTTATAAGCCAGAAAGGACAATAAGAATAAATGGTCTCAATAACTCAAGAATAAACTTTATTTTAGATTAGCTGAAAAGAAAGGAAGAAATATTTATATTTGTAAATCTCATCTTTGATGTGGATTAAAAACAAATGTAACAGAAAATAAATCTAAGAAAATTACAGTTTACCTAAAGGCATCTGTCACTATTCCAGATTGTAATTTTCTAAAATTTATATTCTATAACATTGCTATGAAAAATACATTACAAGGAAAATATTTGAGAATGTATCTAAGAAGGATGGATGCCCTTCTCATTTCTCCTTTAATCCTAACTAGATTTAGCCTTTGTGATCTTAAATTTAACTTTTTTGTTATTTCCAACTTGTATTATCAAATTACTCATTGTCAGTCCATACCAAGTGATCCAGGGGTGGTTTTTAGCCCATCTTAAAATTTTTTAAATTCCAAATCTCAGAAGAAACCTGTAATGGTTAGAAATTTAAAAAATTTACTTTCAAAATTCTTATCTCATTGCTGCAATATTTATCCAGACAAATGAGTTGATTACATCTTTAATATCTCTGGGTTGACGTAATACAATGTAAATCTCATTATTCTTTTCACTAACACTAATAACTATAAGTACGAAGTATAACATATTTCTAATTAACATTAATGGGTAATAATATAACAATTTGAAACCTACCACATTTTAAATTTTGTAAAATATTCATTCAAAGGCATATGAAAGTGACATAGACATAGTATGGCTTGACACTTCACATATCTCTCTTTTCAAATGTTTTTAAAGATATAATTTCTTTACGTCATACAACACATAAGAGTTCAACTGGTTCTTCTTCAAACATAACTTAAATATCTCTTCATAAGTAAGGATATTTTATAGATTGTCCTTTGCAAACTCGCTTTTGCTAATGTTGAACTGCCAACTTCATCACAAGAATTTTTTCCTTGACAATAACAAAAAAAAAAAAAAATGACATTCAATATTAATACCTCAATCTATTTAAAAATTGCATATGTTAACAAAGATTGTTTAATTTTTGTATTGGCTGGCCAATACTATAGAGAAATAAATAAGCTTATGAAAATACGGGGACTAATTTTTCACTTATTAAATAAAAATATTTTAAATCACATATTACTACAAAAACATTATGCTCTAAATGGTTGCTAATAATACACAACAAATTGGCTTTGAATTTGTCTATTTTGTAGATTATAAAAGTGACTTGATTGTTGGCCCTGCATTTCACCTTGTATTATAAAGAAAAATTTTAATTTTTAGAAAAAACANGCGATTGTTTTATTATATATATATATATAAAGTGTGTGTGTGTGTAAAAAGAAAAACTGTATTTGGCTTAATGATAAACTTATGCTTTTTTTATGTTTTGTAAAGGCTATCATGCCAGTTCTATCTTGAGGACCTCTTTTTTATAAATTAATATAGTTTGGCTTAATATTTTCTTTGACACACCCCTGAAGATCAGTTACCAGCTCCTTCCCTGGGCAGTTAACACACCTCTCTATCATGCATGACTGACTTCCTAAAAGGGTGTCCTAAAAAATTCATTTTCAAACCCCATTAACAATTCATTTAGTATTAAAATAATGCAAACACATCAGCTAAAGTGCAACATTTTGATCTTTGTATATTTAAGTTCTATAAATAACTAATTTAAATTATTCAATACTCAACATTTTTGTTTCTTTATTTTGTAATTTTCCTTTAGTAAAATAGTCTTTTTAAAAATTGGCTTTTTATATTTGGAAATTAAATCGATCACATCCATTTGTCCGTCTGGATTTTGTTTTCTAATTTTTTTTAAGAGTAGTTTTTTTTAGTAATACTCATCTTTCGAAATTTAATATACTTATTTCGTTTGTAGGTAATATGCCTAATTTGGAACCTGCATTTTCAATACTTTCTTTTTTGAAGAATGATGATGAAAAAAGTAAAGTTGAAATTTAATGGATTTTTCTGCTCAAGGATATGAATAAGCCATGAAAATGAAGAATTCAAGCCGGAATGTTACGATTTTTAATTTTTTGAATGCTAACTTTAATACTCCCATAATATGGTAAGACAAAAATTGACTATACATATAGATATTAAAATGGTAACTTAGTAAGTGGTGGAAAGTTATCAGAAAATTTTAGGAAAAATTATTTGTAAAATACTTTACAAATAGATGGGAAATATTTTAAAAGCAAACAATTTTCTTGACAAAATTGCTACTAAAAATTCTGAATTGAGATAAAATTTAAATAAGTATATATTTTAAGTGTCTTATTATACTGAATTCATGAGGAAAAATATTTTTTTTATAGAGACCACTCTTATTAATTACTATATTTAATGAAACATGGGAAATATTCTTAGTAAATGCAGTTCATGTGAAAACACATTAAAAAAAAAAAATTGATTGATTGTTTACATTCTATTAATTAATTATTTGTGACAAATTAATAGAAATTTTTATTTCATTAGTTATTTAATTACTCATTTATTCATTTAAGAGAGATATACATATTCATGAATTTTAATTTTAATATAATCCAGAAGTAAAAATTATTCATCTTTACCTGACTTTCATGTTTATATTCAGTTTTATTGCTATCTTACTGATTGTTACATTAATAGTAAACCTATTTACTTGTCAAAATATTTTACCTACTCCCTGAAAATTCAAGAAAATAAAGCTCAACAAATGTATTTTATATATAAAATGCGAAATTTATAATATCAATTAGAAAGAGTTAGTCAGGTTTTCAATTTCCCTCTAAGAATTTCTAAAAATATTGGTTCATTGCTTGACTGATTAGATATCGAACGATTTTCTTATATTTCTTTTAAGTAGGTCTAAGAAAGCACTTAATATTTTTATTTTATATAAAGTAATTTTACATTTTAATATTTTTTTTATTTTGGAATATGTTAAGTGATTATTGATAAGCGAAAGTTTATTATTTTGTGAACAGTTGATGTCAGTTGGCTAACCTGTATTTTTGTTGTAGTACGTAGAGTTAGGCTTACTCATTTTAATAACAAATAATTTATGTAGTAACGTTATTAATTACACAATTTCAGTTGAAAATATGGCCTTCGGCGCTGTTATTTAACGTTGAAGTGGTTAAATCAAGTCTTCATCACGTTTTCGATAGGCGAAGTGGTGTATTCTTTGTGTAGTAGGTGTGTGCTACAATCGGCAATGACTGAATATAAATTGGTCGTTGTAGGTGCTGGAGGTGTAGGGAAAAGTGCGCTTACAATACAATTAATACAGAATCACTTTGTTGATGAATACGATCCAACGATTGAAGATTCATATAGGAAGCAAGTTGTTATTGATGGCGAAACCTGTTTGTTGGACATTTTAGACACAGCAGGGCAAGAGGAATACAGTGCTATGAGAGACCAATATATGAGAACAGGTGAAGGGTTTTTACTTGTATTTGCTGTAAATAGTATAAAATCATTTGAAGATATTGGCATGTATCGAGAGCAGATAAAAAGGGTAAAGGATGCTGAAGAAGTGCCAATGGTTTTAGTTGGTAACAAATGTGATTTACATTCTTGGGCTGTTGATATGAATCAAGCAAGAGAAATAGCTAAAAATTATTCTATACCCTTTGTCGAAACATCAGCGAAAACAAGAATGGGAGTTGATGAAGCATTTTACACACTAGTGCGTGAGATAAGGAAGGATAAAGAAGTGAGAGGAAAGGAGAAACGTAAGGGAATTAATAAGAATAGAAGGAAACGCTGTTGGATTCTTTAGGTTTATATACTTTCATATTTTAATATTCCAGAAAAATTTTCCTTCTACTATTTATTAAGCATTTACTTTGAATTTCAGTAAATGTCATCAGAAGATATTGATGTGAAAGTCTCACTATCCATGTAATGTCCTATGGCAGTACTAATTTTTAAATTGCTCTTTGGTTCTTCTTGAACTTGAGACCATGACGAATACTTTAAGGTGAATTAAAATTTATTAAATCGAATAAATTTCAAACAAAGAAATAATGATTGCCAAAGCTATCTATACCCTGTTATTTTTTTAAAAAACATCTTTGGTTCTGTCTTTGTATCCTGCTTAGTGAAGTTTCAAACAAGCACAACTTTACAGTTTTACCTATGAGCTGTTTCTTAGATATGATAATTCAGATCGTTATTGTAGTTATTGTAACATATAGGTTATTTAACCATTATTTACTCTATCTGGTCAATGTTGAAGTTTTTCCAATAAATCTGGCATTTGTCATCTGTGCTGCTAAATAATTCACTGACTTATTTATTGGTAATTAGATGTAAATATTGAATACGATAATCATTTATGGTTGAATCTCAATTCTAAATATTTAACAATATCCTTAGTTAATATAGGAGTGACCTAGGATTTATTGTAAAAATTTCAATCCAGTGAACAGATAAACAATCAATGAAAATGTAAATATTGTACTTTAACTTGATTTATAAACATTAGTTTATAAGTTTTATGTTTCAATTCATATAAAAGTTTATGTATGTCTATATGTATATTATATGTCTACATATAAATATATATAAACAACTGTCGTATAGAAGCAAATACGGATTAGGAGGAAATGAGTTATCCTAATTTCAGAGCTTTATTGACATCTAGGATCAAATCACGAGAACAGGTTCTCTACGCAAAACACAGCTGCAGTGTGCCGCGGGGTGCAGTCATGAGACCTGTGCTCTTTTCGATATTTATAAGTGATCTAATATATTAAATGAAAGTGTTGGACTTTGAAAAATAAAAAGGAAAATAGTAAATCAAATATTTGTTTCAATTTAAAATCACTTTTTACATAATTGAATATCCCAGGAATTTTGTTTTTCAGGCTCGAATACCTTAGCTATGGGAACTTTCCTCGTGTTTTCTTGACTATTATAATTTTTTTTTTAAATAATTATGAACTCTTTACTCCTCAACTCTATTCTTTGTTTGCCGACCTCACCGATTTTAGTCAAATAAGTGAAAAGAGAGAATTATTTTATTTACCTTCCCTTATCTTTTTCCCTCAACTAATTCCAACATTCAATTGTAAGGATCATTTTCATTTCCTAAAAATTTTATTCAACTTTAAACAACTCTTTCTTTCACTAAATTATAAATTCACTGGTCCTTTATTCCACTTCCACTTATTACAGTGCCACTAATCCACCAGAGGAGGTATAATTCCATTTTCCTAGTACTATTTACAGTAAACACACACACATTTAATTTATTC
>KZ806974.1:230773-240991 GCA_000696205.2 Oncopeltus fasciatus
AAGTCCTACATCCAACGAATTACTTTAATGTTTAGAGATGTCCATCTTTAAAGTTCGGCCCTTTGAAAAGTCAAAGCTGAGATGAAAATAAATTTCCATACTCTGAGAGTAACATTTGCATTTCAAAAGAATTAATAATACCCATTATGAGAGTCGTGCAATCAGTAAGTAATTCCACACTCATAATGAAACCAGAGAAAACTCTCGGCCTTTACTATTGCAGTAATATTTTGGGGATATCAGGGAAGGTTATGATGTCATCAATAGAGATTTTCTAATTCAAGAACTTAACTTTATATTCCAATAAATTCCTATATAAAAAGGCTTATTTATAACCTATAAAGATTTGTAATTTCCTTTAATTAATAAACTTTTTTTTCGTTTTTTTAACAATCCTTTTAATCATTTAAGGAAATGGAGGGAGGGGCTATCTATGGGATGCCACCCTATTCTAAACATCCATGACAGTTGATAAGCTTTTATTTCCCAAAAAAAACATTGCCCATGGTAGGATTTGAACCCGCAGCTCCAGAATTCCGAGAACGAAACGGATTCCCCTGACAGCACTGGCGCATCAATTTACAAGCTTTGAATGGAATGTAGAAATATTTTTGTTAAGTAATAAGTGAAACAATTGTACACTTGAACAAATCTACTTAGACCGATAAACTTGGGGGTGGCTCTGAGGCCATAACCAGCCTAACTAGGAATTGTTCTTTACTGTATGAAAGTTCATGAAAGTAACTATCAATAAGTTGTCAATTTTTTATAAATTTAAGGAGAGTGCGCAAACGAAAATTGCCATATTTTTATTGTATAACACGGTATTCATTGGGGGGGTGGAGGGGAGGCGGTGGTCCAGTGGTTAAATCACAGGTCTTTAGAGCCAAATATCTTTATTTTTCTAATCTGTAGATATAAGCAAAATAAAAACATTTAAGTTATTTCAGCTTGGAGATGATACAGGTAAACAACGCCAAGGTGTCTTCTTAAGATTTAAAAACTGATTTTTTAGGTTAAAGGATGGAGAAAAAGTATGCACCTTTCAACCAACAGGTGAGGCTTAAAGAATTTCGTATAAGAGAAAAATATCATTATTTCAAATGACAAAAAGATTTTGTTGCGCGTAGATGTTCAAAATTATATTTTCCCTCAAAAAGAGTTTCTACCTCTATAGGAAGGTCATCGCTAAAAATCTGCGCCATTGGACCAGTTGCCAGGATCTACATAAGGAGTGAATGTTTTTTCAAGGGCCTAAGCAAACATTTTTTACACAGCTTTGCCCTAAAGAGCCCACAAACTCTCCCCTCAGAGGAATCATCTTGTTGAAGAATTTCGAGATTTCCAGTATCAAGTGATTTGTCTTCTACTAAAGGGCTTTTCAACTGTCAAGCTTCCACTTTCCAAAGTTACGATTGTACATCACCTGTTTTCGTTTCTTTTTCGAGGAGAAAATAGTTCGTTGAATTTTTAAACACGGCTCGGATAACACGTTCCTTGGTATTCAATCAGACAAGTTTTAACTAGAGAGAGAGAGAGAGATTTTTAACAGAAAGTAAATTAAATTTATGTTTTTATTAATTTGTTTAGTTTTATTAAGCTTTAAATTTCTTAAGTTATTTTTAGACACCCATTGAACAGTCTGGTGGCACTGAAATAGATGCGTCCTCAATCATGAGCATATAGAATAGGGTGGTTATTTCACGATAGCACCTTCTCACAAGATGTCAAGTAGTCAAATAAGTGGTTAATGGTTTAAAAAGGGTGGAGGGGAGTTAAGTAATTGTCAATAGTAGTCACTATTGTATATGTTCTTATAAATTTTAAGAAAATTGAATGGGTTTGATATTAGATACAAACTACTATTAACTAATATCAGTGAACTCTAACTTTTTTTTTTTTTTTTTTTTTTTTTTTTTTTTTTTTTTTTTTTTTTTTTTTTTTTTTTTTTTTTTTTTTTTTTTTTTTTTTTTTTTTTTTTTTTTTTTACAAATTGATTGTAGCTTATAATGCCATTGGAATTTGAAAAATTGAGATAGATATTTGTTAATCAAATTTGTTGAGTTGAGACTCCTCCCCCCCCACAACCAATTACCAAGATATATGATGTAATATAATGTGCTCTTTTTCAGAAAGTGGTTAAGTTGATTTCGAATAGAAAAAAAAAAGAAGTGTTTGAGTACTTCTTGTCTAAGTAATTGTGCTCAGGATGGAATCCGATCAGCTGGAGGATTATGTAATCGTTAGCATGAATTTTCAGAAAATACACATGTCTCGAAGGAAATTTGTGAAAGTAGGTTTAAGAACAGAAGGCAAGAATCATTGTTGATCCACCTTTGAATTTAAAAAAAAAATTACTATTATTTTATTTTAGAATNAGCTACCCCTTTAAAACTAGTAATATTAAATTTTTGACATAATTTTAAAATTTTTTTTTGTATTGAAGAAATACACTATATACAAAATATAAATATATTAAAGGTTGTTAATATTTGAAGGTGGACGGTTGTTTGTTAAAGTTGATTGCACTATGTCATGTTGATTAGTTTATAATACTTAATATATGCTGTGTAAGTTGGGTACATGTAGGTATATTTGAAGATGTGATATAGAAAAATAAGGACAGTAGTAAGATGTTTAGTGCATTAGTTAAAATTTTGAGATCTTGCTAAATCTAGATCTTCAAAATCCATAATAAATCTTGAAAAGATCTAAAATTTTGTTGGTAGATATAAATATGAAATATTCGCTAATATAACTAAAATGTTAGTCGCAGGATTGTAGTCTATATTTGTATTTATACTTCAAAACAACATTACTAATTTAGTGCATAGTTGAGAGCCACTCTGAAATTTATCTATGTTTTTCCTATAACTGTATAAGAGTACTGGCCATCAACCAATTGAAAAGTCTAACACAACCCTCCATCCTGATAAAAAATTTTGTTATTCATGCTGATCTTGTATAATTTATGTTTTAGTACAGGAAAGTGGTCAAAAAATATAAAATCACCTTGACTTTATTTAAAACCTTATTATACTCTACTAAATTCGCGTCTAATACTGACACTTCTTCAGGGACATAATATATCATTTTATAAAAAACATTATTTAGAGATGAAAATTGGATCCGGGAAGACTAGAAAAAAATTGAAGACTGCCGGGAAGGGTTTTTCTATTTGTAATTATAAAAATGTTTTCGTTAATTTTACGTTCCTATAATTAAAATAGAAAGAAAGCTATAAAAAAGAAACAGGATAAAAGATACGTTAATGGTATATTTAAAAATTTAATTTAAAATGAAAAATAACCATGTACTCTGACAATATCGATTATTGAGTAAATAATTACACTCTAAAGATGAAAACCTTGGCCAATTTCTCCTTCTGGACAATAATAACCTATACGTAACCTCCTTCCAACAAATTAATTTGGCAGAAGAAACTAGTCTCAAGGTACTTTAATTTTATGGTAATCATTTAGTCATAAATATTGTGGATAAATATGCGTAGTAATTGGAATTTTAAAATAGGTCTCTAACAACTATTTTACAAATTATCAAAAGAAGATGTAGAATATTTTCGAAAAGATATTTATAAAACATATTAACCAAAGTAGGGATTAAATAATACAAAACAAATATATATTAAACTTACTTTCATCAAATTAATTTAAAGAACTATCAAATTAAAAGTAAATAGTTAAGTGGTTTTCTATAGTTCTAAGATGATAATTAATTTTTAAATATGTTTTATTTGTTATATTTCTTCTCTTCTTTTTTAGAATATTCTAATAAGATGATTCTTCCAATACATTTTTAAACATCCTATAGTACAGATAAAATAAAAATAGAGAAAAATTTTTGCTAAACATATGTTTAAAAAACTTCTTTTTTGCAAATTAGTTTATAAAATGCTCACAGCGCCAGAGGAGTGTAACTAAGCAGTTATATGCTTACATAAATTATATCTATATATATTTCATATGATTATTTCTCTAGTGACGGGCATACATAAGAGTAATTTTCTAATTTCAGTTTACAAGAAAAAGGAGGAGAAAAATTTAAATTTTTAAGGCTGACTTTTTGATGAATGAGAGAGGAAGAATGGCGTCCCGTATTTTTAAAATTGCTACCTCATTCGGTATTTGTGCTTTATTACCTCAAATTGTAAAAATAACTTCTTAAGTTTTAAAATCTGATAATCATTTATTCTTAAATATTATAATGAAATACAACTACTTTGTCGAAACCCCAAATAGCTGGCCCATTAAATATACTCTGTCAAAATCTTCTTTGTCTGAGCTATAGAAAGCTATAAATCAGAAATAAATTTTAACTTAGCCATATCGTGGGTTTTCGAATTAAGACCAAGTAACCACAAGATTTGCCCTACCCAAAAATAGTTATTTTCAGCTCTAATTGGACATCTTCAGAAGCTCTAGGAAGTAATATCAATAGGCTGACAGTAAAACATGTTATGGGCAAGAAATATCTTTATGAGATATTTCAAAATCCTAAATCAGATGAGTATTAGAGAAGCTATAGGTGATGTCTTTAAAAAAAAACAAAACAAAAAAAAACGATAGACTTTTTGTAGGGCCATCCTTGTAAAAAAGGATTTCAAAATAATTTTGAGAATTTTTGTACAATACCCAGTGGTTTTAGAATATTCTAATTTTTGTGCAGAATTACCATACGTTAATTTAATGGGAACGTGTAAGTTATGTGTGTAACGTCCGAAGATTTGTGAAATGCATATGTACAGCTGCCTAATTCAAATTTGCTCTGGAGTTATTTGTGCCGGAACGCCCGATCGATTTCCTGGACAAACATTCCAGCTGAGAGAACTCCATTCCAGTTAGCAGGGAAAACTAGCCTCTGGTATCGAGAAGCCAAGGACAATACTGACAGTACTTCATGGCCTTGCTCTCGTGCCAAAGGCATGGACCCCTAGTCTCAGCTGAAATAAGGACCCTATTTCTCCAGCTGTTTCCAGGAACGCCTGGAAAATATGGAGGGGTTATTAGGGTCCTTGGAAACCCCCCCCCCCCTCATCCCCCCCTCGGCTCACTGTCAACATCTATTGTTTTAGTTCTGCCTCATTTTTAAAGTTCCTTTCAGACAGATAATTCCTAGTATTGCTCTCTTTTTACAACTGAAAAATAAAAAATAAAAACAAATAATATTTAGAGATCTAAAAGGTTTCTATTAAATAAGTGCTTATTGACATGGGTCTCTCAACCTGCCGATATATTTTCAGCATACCTTTAATAATTATTTTAAAATTATTTATACAATCAATTTATTTAAATTAGAATAATAAATAAAAATAACAAAATGAGGAGCAGAATAACTTTTCTTTTTAATTTTCTTTCCCGTATTTGCATAAATTATTAACAATGAACTTGTGTTCTTTTGCTAGTAGCAAGCATCAAGTGATTAGTTTTTAAAATGTAAGAGTTTTATTAGCTATCGTTAAAAATATAAAAATAAAAAATGTGTAAAATAATTATGATGTAATAAAGAGTTGTCAAAGAAATATGTTATTATATATGGATATTTTTTTTGGATTTAGTTATATATACATATATAAAACTGTTGCAAGATACTTACATTTACAAATGAAATAATTATATTTCTCCACAATATTTAAAATTAAAGGATTAAATATGTATTTGATATAATTTGTTATGTAGCGATATATTTTTATTAGTGTATCTTTCAAATTGAAGCATGTCAACCAAATGGAATTATTTTATTCCTTAATTTGATTAAAGGTTGTTCTATCAATACACTGACAGATTACAAGATGGCAACATTTTGCCATTCTGATAAGTTACTATATCCCATCATTTTTATGATAATACAAACGTTTACTTTGAACAATTGTAAATAAAGGAAAGAACAAGTTCTTTTTTTTATTAGGGGACATCTTGAAGCCGTCTGGAAATCGACAGATCAATCGATATAAAATAAATGAATATCATAGATTTTGTGAAAGCTTTTTAATTCAATTTTGTTTAAATTGTGAAAATTTTTGAAAGAATTAGATGCATGTAATATGTAATCATTTAGAAAAGCAGCTAATACTATTAATGAAGTAATTTTATTTGTTCATAATATTTTAAAAATTAAAAAAAAATTACTGCCTTAGAATTAATAAAGTATATGAAAATAAGAAACCTTTATAATATATAGATTTAAGCTATTAGTATTCTTTTTAAATGAAAAAAAAATTTACTTGTTAATTTTCGACAAGAAATGCATAGGTACCAGAAAGAAATCTTACTACCCCAGCCGGGAATCGAACCCCGGTCTCTTACTTTCCAGATAGGCGCGCTAGACCTCTTCACCACCGAGGCGGATTAGATAATCTTTACAACTCCCCGCACTTCACTCCGAGTCAAGACAACCAAGTAAGATGACTAATATCGTAATATACTCCGAAGAGCCAACATTTTCAGCAGAATTCTAATCTGCCTCTGTGGTGTAGAGGTCTAGTGCGCCTACCCGGAAAGTAGGAAACCCGGGTTCGAGTCCCGGCTAGGGTAATAAGACTTTTTTCTGGCTCACTTGCATTTCTTGTAGAATATTTAACGTGGGATTACGTACCGCAATTAATTTCATCATTTCACTAATTACTTGTTAATGTATCTTTTATTTTTTATTACTTATTCAATGAGGAAATATTTTATTATTATTTAATATTTTATTAAAAGATGTTTTTTATGATATACTTATTAAATAATTGCTGCTTTAGTTACATGGAGCAGAACTAGATTACACGCTTAAATATTTCTTTTTAGTTCTTACAAGCATCTGTTCGTTTTAAAAAAAGAATGTTTGCAGTATGTAGAACAAGGAAAGCACTTATATTTTTGTATTATTTAAAAAGTTATTACCTATTAACTTAATAGTTTAACAAAAATGATTATATAGTGATATTTAAATATGTAAGTCAATGACTGAGGCTGTGACTAAGATTTTGATGTGCTCATGTTAAATATGGTCGGTATGATGTTTGATAATAACAATAGTTGAATGACTGGTTATATTGGAATTTGTTTGTATGCTAGTCTTTTTTCTAGTCATTTAAATGTTATGCAATAAATATTTTCATGATTAATTTAATAAATTATTGCTTAAAATTCATGTGTATTTGATAATCTCCTTCCTGAAAATTAAATTTACTTATTATATATATTCTAGAGATAACTTTTATATCAATAATTGGTTATATCAATATTAATTGATAATAATTGGTTATGTCAAATTTGGTTCAATAACCTAAGCTATCTATGGAACAAGTACATTTTTCTTTTTTAATGTATTTATATTTATTTATGACTAATATAATATTCAATTTTTTTTTCTTTCTTCACGTTATGCACTAATAAAAACATGTGGTTAGATAAATATATTTCTATAGTTTAACAAACATTTGAGTATGTTTAATTATCATGTTATATAAAATATAAAGAAACAAGGAAAAAATATAGCTTAAATGGGACTCTAGACGAAATTCTATTGGATGACGATAAAGCCATCGACTCTGTAATGAACTTTCTGAAAGAGGGCAGGCTATTAAATCTTATCTAGATGCATTTTCAGTATGATTTCCATTCTCTCTATTAATTAATTTTTTCTTTCTTACAAATTTCATAGTTTCCAAGCACAAAGNGAGTTTTGTTATTAGTCAGGGTCATAACTATTCGCATGAATTTGGCATTTTCCGGGCCAACAAATTTTCATATTTATTCGGTTATATTTCTTCATTAAGCTAGCAAAATGAGGAAGAATTCTAATAAGAAGAATAATGCTTGTTACAAATTTTCGTATCTTAACTGAAAATATCACATTCCCTTTTTATTTTCTCTAGCACCATGTATTTTTTTTCTTCATAACTTTTTATTTATTTATTACATTCTGTTTAATAAAAAATAATTTGTAATTTGATTACAATGAAATTAAAATAAATGACATTCAATGTCAATCACATGAGGAGAGAAGGTGATCAATGACACAACTCTCAAATTATTTACAAACCAGGTCCCTAGGAGGTCACGGGGCCATACTCGTTTGAGTCGACAGGTAGGGTTGTAGGGTTTGGAGTTGGAAGACATGGTCTGTACTAGTGGATTAGGATGGTATGGCAGCTTACTGTGGAAAAGTTTGAAGCGGGAAGAAATGAGGTCTTGAACAAAAGGAATATTAAGGTCGTGGTGAAGGGAAGAATTGGATACGTCATAGGGAGCATTTGCAATTATTCTCAGGGTTTTGGATTGAAAGGACTGGATTCTTTCGATGTTGGAAGGCTTGGCGGCACCCCAGAATTCCACTCCGTAAGTCAAGATTGGTCATAATAAGGTTTTGTAGAGCAACAAACTGACGCTCTTGTTTTCAAACGTAAGATTGGAGTTCTTATTCATGAGTCTGTATAAAAGTCCATATCGCTGATTGAGTTCTTGTCTTTTAATTTTAGTATGTTCTCCCCATGTAAATCGTGAGTCAAGATGGAACCCAAGGTCACGAACGGAATTTGAATGTGATAAAGGAATGTTGTTAATTTCACAATTTCAGAGCAGTCTTTCTTCGCAGATGGAAATTAACTTGAACGCACTTTTCTTAATTGATTTTTATTATCTATTTTCCACACCATTGTTTGATTTTTTTGAGGTGATCTTGTAAGTTTATAGAAGCAGTTTTAGGATCGAGATGGGAGGATAGGATAACTTTGTCGTCCGCAAATAGAGCTAAGACAGTACTTGGATGGGTAGGGATGTCAGCAGTGTACAGGATAAATAGGATAGGTCTAAGCAAACTACCTTGAGGAACTCCCGCTTCCACTTAGTAGAAATCGGAGTAATCTAATCAATATCAATATCAATATCCTTGCCGAACCCTAAAGAAATGGTTGGATAAGTAAGACTTAAGGATAAGGTAAGTGTTACTAGGAAGTATGGATTTCAGAAGACCACTGTGCCAGACTCTATCAAATGCTTGGGAAACATCCAAAAAAGCTCCTGGGCAGTACTCTTTGCGCTCAAGGGAAGTGGAAATGTAGTCTACTACACGAAACACTTGCTGGACAGTAGAATGCTTAATAAATATTTATTTGGTTGTTGTTTATTATCCCACGTAAATTTTAAACAATTAATGAGAGGGAATAAAATAAAAAAATCTATCTAAATTAAAAAAAGTAAATGACGAGAGTCGACAAATAGCTTGACAATGTCAGCACCTTCGAGTTTAAGACGATGTTCTCGTGGGTTAGGCTCTCGCTATTGTAGTCGGAATTTAATGAGATATCTAGTTCGTCCTGGTGGTGTAATGGCTTAAAGAAAGAAGACAATTCAAGTACAACCTTCTTTAGTTAAGAGATTTCTAGAACAGGCGACTGCAGTGAAGTATCGTGTACGCATTAATATTATTATTTTTAAGGATTTAAACTAAGTTTGCCTCTATTTTTACAAAATATAAAAATTAAAATAAAAGGCAAAATATGCTATAACTGACACTTTTTCAATTATGTTAAGCCCGAAATTGCCAGTGAGCAATAATAGTACACACACACACACACACACACACACACACACACGCACACACACACGCACACACGCACGCACGCACACACACACACACACACACACACACACACATGCGTTTTAACATTCTTAATTTTTAAAATTAAGGGCCTAAATTTGGTATTTAGATGAACTTGATTTCGGACTCAAATCCAGATCAGGGATCAAGACTTTAATCTATAAATAATAGTTTTATTTTTATGCATGTTTAGAATAAGGTGGTAACCTTCAGGTAGCTCCTCTCTCTACGACCCTAAGCGGTTGAAAAGGAGGCTCATAAATAAAAAATGAAATATGGGTCCTATGTAATTTCATATATTACACTTATTCGCGAACACAACTCACATATACACAATAAACATTTATATACTATAAGTATAATTCGCATTTACAAGATATAAATTTTACTTAGCTAATTTTTTTTATTACGATCATTACATTAATTTTTATTGAAATGTAATTACATGTATTTAACATGTAAAATCATATAATTAATCATGGAAAAATTCTTTTTGCACTCTACCAATAGAAAATTATTTATAATTTCAATTCAGCATGAACTATGAAAATATATATTTATTATATATGTAAAATAAATTACAAACGAAACATATTTATTACTTTATTATTATTT
>KZ806974.1:241606-259202 GCA_000696205.2 Oncopeltus fasciatus
ACTATTGTATTTGGAACTATGATATAATAAATATTCTTATTACTATATAATTATATAATATATACATATACTATAGATTTTCTATTCTTGAAATTTAACAATTACTAGTGAGAATTTGTTGGAGTTCGGTTATGGTTGCTAAAAAAAAAATATAATTTTTAAAACCTGTATTTTTTATTATCTGCCGACGTTTTGGCTTAAATTGTATATAAGCCCAAACTCAACAAATTCTCTACTAATAATAATCTCTACGGTCAAAAACTCATCATTTGAATTTAACAAATACTTCAGCTTCGTAATACTTTTATTATTTCCTCGACTTATTTTGACATTACATTCTTTTCCAACAGGTTTTTTCTAATCTGTCATATTATAATAATTAAATCATTAACATTTAGAACACAAGAAAACTTATATAGTTCATCTACTTACCTAAAGGGTAGCTAAGGTAAGTTAAATAGATTTAAATAAGATAAGTAGTTAAAATATAAAGTAGATTGGACTACTCTGAATACAGTAAGAGAATGGAGGGTCAATTCTGAATTATAATTTAAAATTTTCAAATAGATTGAGTATAGAAGTACTTCCATAAGTAAAAATAACCTTGTTCTAAATCGGCTAGAAATTTACAATACATAAAAGTAAGGAAAAAAAAGTATAAGTTCTAAGGGTATTTAACGCTCAAAAAACCTGCAAATTATTCCACAGGTTTAATTTATTACATATTTTTAAATCTATTTTAAAATGGATAGGTTTTCTTTAAAATGAATGATGAATTTCCTATAATATTAAAATTATAGAAAACTAAACAAAATTACACTGCACAACAAAAAAATATTTTTTGAATGTTTCCTACACTAAATTAGTCTATTTCTACTAATTTTGGGGTGATAAAAACGAAAATAACATTGAAAAATTTTTATTAGCTCTGGTTTTTGAGATATACAGCACTTAATCTTAAAGAGTAGTTATACTATACGTGAAAAGTGAAAGTACAAAAAACAATATTGTTATGTTTCTTTTAGAATATTTTAAGTACAAAATTGATAAAAAAAAACATTATTCTTAGTGTTTTGACAAATAAAAGAGGTTTGTACCACCAAATTTCAATTAAGTCAATCCGATGTATTGTAAGATCGCTGTCGTTTAGCTTGTCTTTTATAAAACACTTCTGGAGCATCCTGTACTGAGCTGTCTGTACTGAGATATTTTCACATCATGTTTTAGAAGATTCCACTGTTGTAGTCTTGACCCTAACAGCTCAGCCTTTTCCTTAGACAAGCCAAGATCTCTTATAAGGTCACTCAACTCTGCTTGACTAATTCTGTGCGGATCACTAGACCTATCGCTTACATCAAAATCAGGGTCATAGGATGTAGAAGGATGGGTTGCTTCTTGTAAACAGACTTCATCACTTTCCTCTAAAATTTCATAGTTTTGGGGTGGAGAAGGGACTGGCAAATTGTCTGAGTGTGGTACAGGCCGAAGAGCAGATGGGAGATTAGGGTATTTCACCGTTCCTCTTTTCTTCATAGATAAACCTTGCTTAATGGGAGGAGTTAAGCAGAAATAACAGTCGTCTGTATGATTGGTAGGCTCACGCCAAACCATAGGTACTGCAAAAGCCATTGCCCGCTTGTTATTTTTCAGCCACTCTCGCAATATGACGGAACAAGAATTACAACATATATGAGGAGCCCATGATTTATCTTGGTCCCCAACTTTTACACCAAAATAATGTTCATAGGCAGTCTTAATGATAGGTGACATTTTACGTTTCTGAGCCTTAAATGTTATTTCACCACATATATAGCAAAAGCTATCGACAGAATTCACACACTTTCGAGGCATTTCAGATCAGCACTTAAATTAATTTAAAAATCAACTTCACACGATAATTTCAATAGCAACCACGTGCGTACAATTGACAAACTCGCAAAGGTTATGTTTACTACTTATGAACAGCTGATGAGAGGGGTGTTATGTAAACAAACATGTGTACCAACTGTTGGTGATGAAATATTTCATTTGTTGAAAACTCAATATATATATAATAGAATGATACTATATCTTGAAAACAAGAGCTAATATATAATTTTTATGGTCATTTTCGGTTTTAACACGTGGAAATACATTAAAATCAGCCAATTTCAACCCCGAAACAAAAACTTTGTTGTTCAGTGTTATTGGAGCTGTTTAAAATAGTGGAAAGTACTGAACTCACAACACATTTGTCAACGAAATTCTTTTCTTGAAATAAATCTTGCGTCATAATGGGTTTAATAAAGAAATTCCATATAGTGCTCTATCATACACAAATATATGTATCATACATGTGTTAGCGTTTGGCTATCAGAGCATTTTAAAAATTTTAATCTTAATATAAAATATCATCGAAATAGATTCCATTTCCAAGAAATTTTATATATTAAGAACGATGTAAGTTGGACATACATTTTTAAAATTCGTTTTTCGGATTCTACTTGCCTCCAAATGTAAAAAATGAAATTTTGAGGAGGAGCTATAATTATATCTTTAATTTCTATTAAAATAGTCTGTTTTATAAAAAAAAATAAATAAATTAGAAATATTAAGCGAGTGAAACATTCCTCAACGAAATTTATATTGGCATAGGTAAAGGTAAAAAGTTATTGGTATAGTTTTGTTGAAATTTACATTTTATCACGTTGTTTTTCTTGTATTTTTATCATTTGTACTTCAAAGAGATGGTTAACAAATTCCCATCGTCCAGTTGAAGAGTTGGGGTTTCTTTAACGTAAAATGTACTATTTCAAAGTTTAAGAAAATAAATTATTGGTTATGCTTATTAACTGCTATTTTAAAAAAAAAAAAAAAAAATGTATAGTATTTTTTAAGTAAGAAATATGTCGTCTGGGATATTGATAATTCGGCACTCTCACCGCCCTGAAGTTTGTTGTTTTTCCCTTCATCGGATCCCTTTTCTAGCAGGACGCCTACCCGCGGATGTTTACCGAGCGGCGAGAAGTTTGTCCTCTGTCAGTGACCTCCCGAAGTGTCCAGGAAATTCGTCTTAAATCATGAAGACTTTTCTGGCAGACTCTCAGTTGTCATCGCAAGCCAAAGCCCTGCCAACTTTTTCAAGTTTGAATTGAAAGGACTCCGTCTTGCGAAAGATGGCAATGCAGAGGTAACTAACTGTGTTTTCTGTATTCATAAATGTGAGGTTTACCACCTCTTTGGTGGAAGGTTACTCAAAAACTATAGAGTAAAAGAAGCTAGGAATAATCTATATTTCTTATAGTTAAATTAAATATTATGAAGTGAGATGGTTGATGGTTAGTTGGCCGTCTCGAATATCATGTGAGAATGGTCGGGGTTTCGGCCAGGAGGAAAAAAATATACACCAAAATTTGGAGTAATATTTTTATTTATGCCAACGTTTCGGCTTAGCTAGTAAGCCATCATCAGGGCAATGGTGTTGAGTGGAGAAATCTCCCCAGGGTGGTTGTTCACATAGTAAACTGCAGAAAACAACTTCAGTTGTTTTCTACAGTTTACTATGTGAACAACCACCCTGGGGAGATTTCTCCACTCAACACCATTGCCCTGATGATGGCTTACTAGCTAAGCCGAAACGTTGGCATAAATAAAAATATTACTCCAAATTTTGGTGTATATTTTTTTCCTCCTGGCCGAAACCCCGACCATTCTCACATGATTATGAAGTGAGAGTGTAAAATAATTATTATGTCTATCATGTAAAATAAAACACAAAAAGATAGATACAACTATGATGAATATTAGTGATTTGTACATAAAATGCTAGTAAGTTGAAAAGGTAGCTTCTTGGCCACGTAAATGGGGAAAATGGCGGACACCATGTTTTCCCGCCAAAAAATACGTACCTCTAAGCCTACTTCTTTGGATCTAGATAGAAGCGCTCAGGGATTCCCTTCAAACATCTATGTCTACCTCATCGCAGGTGACGTCGTACGACAGAGGAGCGAATTTTTCACAGGAGATGGTGTCCAAAGAGATCTTAGAGAAGTTCCTACCTCATCGCTTGTGACATCATATGGCCGATCTACCCCCTAAGTGGGATCAATGAGATTTTTAAGCGAATTTCCTACCTCATCATATGGGACGTCATAGGAGCAAATTTTTACAGGCGAGGCCATAGATATTTTAGCGAATTTCCCACCACTTAATCCAGGATTAATATTGATCTTTGACCCCAATAATATTTTATTTTAATTAATCTCAATCCCCATGGAGGTAATCCCCCAATATTCTGTAATTATTTATATTAGACCCCTTTGGCTTTGACTCTTCACCCCCCCAGATAATTTCCCAGCTAGTAACCTTTCCTACCTATAAGAGGGCCAATCCCCTATCATGTTATTAGCTTATCAGTTGACCTTAGACCCCTCATCCCACAGAGAGCACGGTGGTCTAGTACTAGACTCCTGTGTTCCAAGTTCAAATGACATAGTACATTTTTTTCTTTCTGTACTTCCGTTTGCAATGACCCATGGCATTCATAGCGTGCTCTTAAGGAACAACCAGCCCTAACCTAACCTAATAGTGGGTAGGATCTAATGGCCAACACCAGCTAGTAATCGCATAAAAAGAAACCATGGAAGCCCATCAAGCTAATGCCGGTATACGAGCAACAGAACAGAAAGGCCAATATAGCCAGAATTCACAGAGTGTTCACGTCGACCAATTTAAAACACAGAAGATGAAGCGTGGGCCTTGAAAATGCTCTGCATTTAAAACTAAATGTGTGAACTGTGGAGGTTGGTGACAATTTCTCATTTATTTCGCCCATCTTTGATTAATTATCTGTATATGACATTGGGCCCAATAATTATAATTGTGCGTTGGACAGCAACAACTTCACAGGGATATTTTCTGATCACTTTCACTTCTAAATTTAGACTCACGTGATAGGAAGGATTAATTGAGATATGATTGAGATTTGTCAGTGGTTGTACACCAACTACTCGTTTGTATTCTGCTTTTACCACGTTGTGTTTGTAGGCAATTTTCACAAAGTCTCTAATCATTTTACAATTTTACCAAGTTAATCTTAAAAATTGTTTTATTTTATGGGATTTCGGATAAATTTCTTGTGGTTTCAATTTTGTCTGGCTTGCACCAATATCTTCCTCTCAAACAATGTGTCATAATTAACAAACAAAAAAAAAACTGTCTTGTTTAACTGTGTTTTGAAGTTACGATATTATAGTTTTTTAATAACTGCTCTTAACATTTTTAGTTGTTTGTAGACATTGTCAGAAAATATAATTATATGTTCCATCTTTAACAGAATGTCTGACATGCAAGAAAATATATTCTTAGATCATCGAAAAGTTTTTTGAGCACAAAGGAGAAATTCTTGGTGACCTGTGTTTGTCAAAAATGACGTTTTCATTTATATATATATATATATATAATATAATATAATATATTGTTCTCTAGAAGTTTGTTGATTTAGATTTCCACGTCTTATCGAAGAAATGTCGGGAAATCGGTAATTTTCAGATTAACTGGAAGATATTCTTCCATATCCATATTCCCAACATATTGTTCTAGAGATGATTTTGTGTTTTTTGTAAGTGTGTGCTACTGATTTTGTCTACCTATCGTTCAATTATTTCTGGAAATTATCTTAGTATATTTGTTATACCTGTTCTTTCAATATTATTCATGTGGTTTGTTCCAATAAGATTTGGAATGAAAGTCGGTATTTTTTTTAATAAAAAGGTTTCATTTACGGAACGACTGGTCTCACTCTACTATGTTGTTCATTTTCTTATTGTTGAAAATATATTTTCTTACTGTCAAAAATATTTATGGTCTCGCGGAGTAAAGTGCCATAATTATATTTTAGCTCCTCTACGTCCATAGGATTAGGAGTTGATGAACTATTGCTAGTAGGCATTAAAAATGTAGTCAATATTATTAATATTTGCTACTTGTAAATAAGGAGAATTGTCCTGATGTTAATTGTTATTAGATTGAAATGGATGGTTTAAAATTACCTTTGTTTATATTTAATTAAAAATAACAATTTAAAATCATATGTAGATTTTAATATTTCTTGTTAAAATTTACAATAGCAATCATATTGATTAGTGTCATATGTTCGAATAAAATGTATTTTTCTAAAAAAAATTAAATAGATTTATTTTTTTTATCTATGGAAAAACATGTTCAGGATCAAACATAATAAATTTTAATAAATAAGTTATTAGTTGAGAATTTTTCCTGGAGTTCGGTCAAGATTTATTTTAGGTTAGATAATTTATTTTATTTGTGAAAAGGTGTGATATTTTTGCAAGTATTAATAATAAATTTGGGTAGGACTTTTTCTGTCTTGCATTTAACAGAAATATTAAATGTTCATTGTTATTGTTATCAATCTTGACCGACCCCTCCCCCTTCAAAAAAAATTCTCTACTCATAATAAATTATGTTTCAGTATACTTTCTCCATTGTGAGATTTAACTATAATTTTTACTCTTAACCTTAATAAATGGCTAGTAACTGTTGCTGGATTAATATAACTTTTAAAGAACCAATGTAAATAAGCCATTTTCTTTTGTTAATAATAAAAAAAATAGGGAAGTGATTCATTAATGGTCTTTAGTTGTTCAAACGTTGTGTGGACTGCCTACCTGGTGTTGGCCTTGTACTAAAAAAATGGTTGGTAAGTTTTGAAACGTCGTTAGTTAAGGAATCGGAGTTTATTGGAAATTCAATTAGGCCGTCTAAATAGTTTATTTCGTATTGTTGTTTAAGAGTCGTACGCTTGGTTTTTTTCAGCTGGAAATTTAGCTGGTTTCGTGGGGCATTCATAGATTGGGGTAGTTAGTGACTAAGCTAGGGTTGAAAAATACATTCTGGAGTATTATTGTATCCTCGACGCTGAAAAGTGTTCTATTGAGTGTAAAGAGATCTCTGTTTTTTTGGGGGGTTTGTTATTCTGTCGGAAATGGGATAGTTTGTAGTGTAGATATTTCCTTCATTACTAATATTTGTTTATCAAATCTATGATTGCAGTATAGTTCTTCTAGGAGGATACGTAAATTTTTAATTAGTTTATTATATCTTGGGTCATTTAAATTTTGATTTTGCAGGATTTATTAGATGGGAGAGATGAAAGTGTGTGGTGAGTCAACGTCCTTATCAAGGTCAAGTCCGGCTGCTATGTCAGAAGTGTCGAGAAAGATCTACGCCTCGTGATAATAATTGTACGTCTCCTGTCTAGTCTTCAATGACAAAAATTCTATTAGATATACAAACATCACAAGATTGCCTATACGAATGGGAACTAATTCCTCACCTAGATTGCAATTTTCCCATTTTGTCGAAAATCTTATTTACAGTTTCTTCTTCCGGGTTGGACCGTGTCAAGTTTTTGATATTTGCCGAGCTTTCGCACATCATGTGATGGCTTCTTCAGGGCTGAAAAGAGAATGAGAGTTGTAAAAGAGGTAATCTATATTCCTACTCACTGGAAGGAATATGGAGTTTCACAGGAGAGTATGAAATGAAAATGTACTTATTTTCAGCAATTAATGCGAGGGAATAGAATAAAAAATCTATATGTCCCAGCCAGGACTCGAACCTAGATCTCCTGCTTTCCGGGCACAAATGCTACCTCTTGCAGCACCGGGACGAGCCAGATAACCTATTAAATTCCCAACACACTAGCGAGAGCCTAACCCACGAGAAAGACGAATACATCAAGCAGGAGATGCACGTTCGAGTCCTGGCTGGGACAGATAGATTTTTTATTCTATTCCCTCGCATTAATTGTTGAAGATTTACGTGAGATAATAAACCACAACTAAATTAATATTTATAAATGTACTTATTTTTCTTCCTTCTTCCATGCCCGGAGTAAATGAAAGTAGTAATCCCCATTCTCTTTTGAGCCCTGAAGAAGCCATCACATGATGTGCGAAAGCTCAGCAAATATCAAAAACTTGACACGGTCCAACCCAGAAGAAGAAACGTTAAATACATCTGAGGACTGTCGAAGCCTACGTGAAAATCTTATTCATGTGGACCTATGAATGGATGAAGAGGGCCAAAAAATAAATATACATATATAAAATAAATAAAAATAAAAGAAATAGGAGATAAATGAACCATATTGGGTTTGTTTGAGATGCGGATAAAGAGTCAAAACCTACTTTGAGTTCCTTTCATATATATATATATATATATATATATATATATGTGTGTGTGTGTGTGTGTGTATACTGGGTCATCATTTTAGCTTGGTATTTGCTTTCAACGTATATGTTTAATTTCTTTACGGAAAATTTGCTAAAGAAATAAGCAAGAAATTTATTTTTGGAAGTATAATTTTCAAGCCATGAAAAAATAAAAGAAAAAAAAAGTTGGTAATCTCTCAGTAACACATCGATAATGAATTTTTTATATAGAAACACACACACACACACACATATGTGTGTTTGTGTCTGTGTGTGTGGAAATCTTCTTATCACACGTAGTTCAATGGCCAATTGATATCCTTTAGAGAATTCTACTGAACAGGGTAGCAGTCTACGTTCTTACGTACACACAATAAGGGAATGAATTTCATTATGTAATCCAGTAATCCATATTCGGCAGGACATCTCAGAATTACCCTGATCGGTGCGAAGGGCCTTGGGACAAACAGATTCATCAGAGGGCTTGTCGAAGGGCGCAATCCGCTCCGAAAGAGAGATATAATCGGCGGGCGTTTTACAAGGGGTAGGCGACAGAAAAACAAGCCCCACGCTTGGGAAGAGACCCTGAGATCCATATATCAAATCCGGCGGGAGATATTATCTCTCCCCCCGCCAGTCAGCTGCTTCATTACTCAAATCCTGTTCCCTTATCTGGCGCGGAGTAAACACGGATGAGTCTGAGCGCCGTCCCTGTCTGAGCGCCCCCTCCAATCAACTAGATTCCCACTTCCTCGGAATACCTGATGCGGTTTAAAGTTCATCAATCACTCGGAACATAATATTTTCCCTTTTTGACTCTCAAGTTTACATCAGCGTAGAGTGCACCACACATTACTAATTATGGCAATGAAGAATAGTAGTAGTAGTAGATCATAATGGAGGGCAATCAACTTCTAGGTTATTACGCCCTATAAATACCCTTTAATATATTATATTAATTAATTAATATTCACAATGAAGAATATTATAAATTCTTAATATTGAAGTAATGTTGTTTTTTATTCTTCAGCTCCCTAGATCGAATCCCAGACTAACTTCTCATAATGTTATTGTTTCAACTTAAATAGTCCCTTGCCATTCCATCAGTAAAGTATAATTCATAACTGTCCGCACTAAATTATAAGAGTAATGGCAAAATATTATTGTTTGGGCTCTGTCCACTGAGTTTCACTGAGTCTGTTCTTGCATGAATGTGTTTGTATGCCACTACTTTTTATCGTATATCTTGTTATGAAAATCAAGCTGTATACAATTGTACTATTAGATGACTTATTCATTTTTTTTTTTTTACAGATTTTCACCACTCTTCTTCTTCCAAAGGTATTATATATATATATATATATATATATATATATNTAAATCATTATATATATATATAAACCTTTGGATGAGTTCTTTAATGCCTCGATTGGTATTGGCATGCTCAAATTATTACTTTTTAGCGTCCTAGGAGGAAAAGTATGTGTGATTTCTCCTGCTGATCGCCAATGACATTATAGCCTTGCCCTTGAGGCCAATATCGACAGGAGAAGTGGGGGAACCTGCACCGTCCTGCAACCTTTAGTCCAGACCTTTCAGGAGTGCAGTCTTGCAAAATACCAGCAGCTATTCATAGAACAGGCCGAGAAATTTATGACGTAGTCATTCTGAATGGTAAGTATTACTCCTCCATATGTCTCCCCTACATCTTAGAAATGGGTTGTACAGCGGGCGTTATATTCTGTTTAGATCAATTGAAGAGAATACAAATTTATTTAATCATAGAGATAATGTATAAAAAATTACACAGTGTATAATTGTTATTATTATTAAACTTTTATTTATTTATTAGATTCTGTTAAATAAAATATTTTGTAATTCGATCACCATCAAGTAAAAATGACATTTAATGTCAATCACATGAGGAGAGAAGGTGACCAATGACACCAATTATTTACAGAATATGTCCCCAGGAGGTCGCGGGGCCATCTTCGTTTGAGCCGACGGGGAGGGTTGTAGGGGTTGGAGTTGGAAGACATGGTCTGTGCTAGTGGATTAGGATGGAATGACAGTTTATTGTGTAAAAGGCTGAAGCGGGAAGAAATGAAGTTAAGTGGATAATTACAACTTTTTTTAAATTGAAATTTGAATTTAATGATCTATCTTTGGCATATCGCTTTAAAAACAAACAAACTGATTTTATAAATATTATTTTTGATTGTGGGAGATTATCCCACGTAAATTTTAACAATTAAATGCAAGAGAATAAAAAAAAAAATATAACTGTCTCAGCCAGGGCTCGAACCTGGATCTCCTACTATCCGGGCAAGCGCGTTATCCAGTATTGGCTAACGCGCTTGCCCGGATAGAGAACCAGGTTCGAGTCCTGGCTGGAACAGTTAGATTTCTTATTCTATTCCCTTGCATTTAATTGTTTAAAAAAATAATGATTTCGTTTGGGGGGGGGGGGAGTTTAAATGACGTTGATAGTTCATATACAAACATTTATTAATTAAGATTCTGATGAATTCTTTTAATTATCTCCTGCTGGACAGACTTTTAAAAACTTTTTTCATCTAAACGAAATACTTCAAAAATTCAATTTAGACTTGAGAACGAGCAAGTTAGACTGAAGCGTCACATGTAAAATAATTTTTAAAATAAAATTCATATTGACACAGTAAAAAATCATATAATATACTTAGAAATAAAAATTTCAAAGCATCTGAACTATCTAGAAACACCTTTCGAACCAACCAACTAAAAGCGTCTTAACTAAAAATCTTATAAAATATGAACTAGCATCATATCACTTCCAACTACCTTTTGAACTATCTGACTAGCATGAAGTTTTATAAGAAATATCATTTGAAGAACCACAACCGCCATTCAGTCTACCGTCTGAGCTTCCTTCTGATCCTATTGGATGCACAACCATTCGGTTTTTTTTCCGGGTTTTGAACTCTTGTTTTTAATTTTTCTTTCGCATCTAGAGATCTTCAGTTGAAGAAAAAAATTGAAGGGATGATCATTGATATGACAAGAAAAAAAAAAAAAAATTGAAAGTAAAAAAAATATGAATATTTAATTTAGTTGTGGTATTTTATCCCACGAAAATTTCAAACAATTATTGAGAGGGAATAGAAAATAAAAAACTATCTGTCCCAGCCAGGAATCGAACCTGGATCTCCTGCTGTCCGGGCCGGTGTACTTTCCAGTTATACTACCAGGACAGTATAACTGGAAGTAGTATAACTGGAAAGTACACCGGCCCGGACAGCAGGAGATCCAGGTTCGATTCCTGGCTGGGACAGATAGTTTTTTATTTTCTATTCCCTCTCAATAATTGTTTAAAAAAAATATGGTATTAAGATACACCAAATTTAGATAACAATTTTATTATCTTCTACACTCCTTTGTTAAATGTGGTATCCTACATTTTTTCGAGAGAAAATCTGGATTACAATGGATATTACATTGACAATTAACTGTGATGCATATAAATAGCTTTCTATTAAATATTAATAATGTGTCATTTGTTTTCCACTCAGATATAATGAAAAAAAAACGATTTTCACTTAACTAAAGTGAATAAGATACTCCCTTCAGATTTTCCATACCACACCGACTAAACTTTCCCTAATTTTTATCCGATTTTAGATTTTCCTGTAGGGTTTTGTTTGGGGGCATTAGTAGTAACGACACTAAACTCATGAGCCTTTTAAATGTTCCTTTCTATGCCAATGTTTATAATAACCCAGAGAATTCATTGTGTGCACCTGAGAACACCCAGCCCTAAGTGGCTAACATTCGTTGTTCAGGGAAGTAAAATTTCCCACCGTAAGCACAGCTGCTAGATACCCCTGGAGAGGGGTGCTATCTGTAGTGAGCACCAGTAACTACCTCCCTTTTGTCCTCTCTGTCATTCCTGCCTTTGACTTGTCTTCTACTTCTACTTCTTTTTCAAGCTGGTTTATATATATATATATATTGTGGCATAACAGGAAGTAAGTAGCACTCTCCGGGCATGGAAGAAGGAAGAAAAATAAGTAAATTTATAAATATTAATTTAGTTGTGATTTATTATCCCACGTAAATCTTCAACAATTAATGCGAGGGAATAGAATAAAAAATCTATCTGTCCCAGCCAAGAAACGAACCTGGATCTCCTGCTATCCGGGCCGATGCACTTACCAGTTATTATTATTGTTATTCTACCAGGACGCGCTAGATATCTCATTAAATTGCCTCTACACTAGCGAGAGCCTAACCCACGAGAAAGACGAGAACTTCGTCTTAAACTCGAAGAAGCTGACATTGTCAAACTATTTGTCGACTCTTGTCATTTACTTTATTTAATTTTTCTTTATAAATATTTTATTGGGTTGTGGTTTTTTATCCCACGTAAATTTTAAACAATTAATGAGAGGAATAAGCAGCAAGACTCGAACCTGCATCTCCTGCTTGATGTATTCGTCTTTCTCGTGGGTTAGGCTCTCGCTAGCGTGTTGGGAATTTAATGATTTATCTAGCTCGTCCCGGTGGTGTAACGCATAGCATACTGGCTTAGAAAGCAGGAGATCCAGGTTCGAGTCCTGGCTGGGACAGATAGATTTATTTTTCTATTCCCTTGCATTAATTGCTGAAAATAGGTATATTTTCATTTCATACTGTCCTGTAAAACTCCATATTCCTTCCATTGAGTAGTCACTTACATTTCTCATATTCCTGGGGTCAATTAAAGGTCACCAGCAAATTATTAATTTTCTCCACAATAATAGTATAAACCTATAGCTCTCAACAGTGCCCTCAGCAGATACCCACAGTAAACCAGCTATAGGACTTCAATTTTCTTATTGACCTATTTTTTTTATGTCATTTCTTGTTATTATTTATTTCTGCTTAAACACAAATAAAGAAAACTATACTTTATTTTTTTTTTTAAAAGAAGATTTTATAATTATTATATTAATGTTAAGATTACAAAAAGGTTATTTCCACCACCAATGAATATCGAACTATCATACCTTCTATTATCCGTCTTCATTGGTTTAAGACCAATTCTTCAGAAGAAGATGGTTTGCAGAAACCAATGAAGACGGATAATAGAAGGTATGATAGTTAAGATTACTGTCCATTCAATTATCTACCCAAACCTCCAGCATTAACACTAAATCATTTGCTGCCAAATAACACATACACTTTACTTATGTTATTAAATTCACAATGACAGCATGGTCTTCAGTAAACAATTCATAATTGATTGGGAAAAACTCAGCCCAAGTTTTTTCAAGTTGCTACCTGTGCCTGTATGGCCTGTAGCAAGACTAGTTTTGTGGGATTCTGTTTGAATTGTACAGTGTGGTGGGAGGGGGGGAATGACCAGTCTAAGAAACAGTAGACCCGATCATATTAGTTAACCGGTTATTTTATGCTAAATTATTCTTAGATGATTTTAGTTGGTGTTCGGTCAAGGTAGATACAAAAAACCCAAATTTAAAAAATGTATTTAAAAAAAAAGGATTATCTGCCAACGTTTGCAGATAATAATCCTTTATTAAAAAATACTTTTTTTAAATTTGGGTTTTTTGGATCTACCTTGACCGAAAACCAACTAAAATCATCTAAGAATAATATCTACGGTCAAAAACTCTCCTTTTGAATATGCTAAATTATTTTCATTTTATTTTTTATTGTGACATTTATCTTTGAAAATCGGAGAACAAGGAATATATAATGTATTAAAAAATAAGAAGATTTCAGGTCCACTTGAAATTGGAGAGTTTATAAAGAAAAGCAAAATGTAAATATAAAATCATGTTACTTTCAATGATTTTAAGTCATTTTATATACATAAACTTTCTTGAGCAACGGAATAAGAGATGTTTTAATGAATGAACTAAGAAAATTTTGGAAGACACGTGATTGATATGTTTTTACATAAATTATATGTGCTTTATCTAAGATAATTGGATATAGAGAGTGAACACTCAATATCAATGATATATTTATACAAGAATTATTAGTTAATTGAACAAACTTTGTTAATTAATTTATATGTAGCATATGTTGATATACTACACAATCAATAAAATCCTGTCTTCTCTTGAGCTATATTTCATACATGTATTATATAAATTTTAATTTATAAACCCAGAAGAGGCTATGATTTAATTTACAAAAGCTCGGCAATAATAACTTTTCGATGTGGTCAAGCCCGGAAATTTTCTGAGCTCTCGTCAGCGAATTTTGTTTAAAAAAGTTTTAATTAATAAAAAATAATCATTATCGACCCTTGTGAGCGCTATTTTTACAAATTTAAATGAGTTTTTAAAAATAATAATCCATGGACTCCTTGGACCCTCATAACTACATTTTGTAAAGAAGTTATATGTTTCGAAACTAATAATCCATAATCTTTTCTGGACACTTGTGAGCGATATTTTAAAATATTGATTTCTGGACTATCATTTGCGAATTCAGCAAATAGAAGTTATATGTGTTTTAATTAATAAAACCTAATCCTTCTGAACACTCATGAGCGACTTTACAGTGATAGTGATCTATTAACTGATCATGATATGATATAAACTACAAAATATTCTATGAATTCCTTCTGATTAATGTCCGATAGTTTTCTCATACATTTATTTTTTGTAGTATTACTTTATCTCAAGTTCTATATGATTTGAAAAGGAGGTTATAAATTATAAGGGGGAATCCCCGCACGAAACTGATGAGCTAAGTCATTAAAAAATGTTGAATTTAAGAGGTTGAGCACACTATGGTTACTAAAAAATCATGTTCAAGAAACATTTTGTTTTTTCAAACTGAAAGGGGGAAGAGAAGGAAGAAAAGAATGAAGAATATTAAATAATATTTGATAAATAATAGAGGTAATTGGCAATGCTCAGGGATGGAACGGTATCAGCTATTGCTTTAGCTATTTAATTTTAATTAGTCACTTATAAATTCATGAATTTAAACAAATAATTGAGCAGGAAAACAGTGGGCTCCCTGTTCAAATAGTTGAGGGAGAGCATAGGGAGTGCTACCTAGCGGATGATTAGCTTACTAGAAGTATAAGGATCAGCCGGTAGAATTCGTTGGCTGCGCGAAATGCTATTTCCACAGTAAAACACCAATTATTAGGTGCAATTAAGATAAAAGTTAATACATTTAATGCAAATAATGACAGGAAATTTATTCTTAAAAATAATTTAATGTTGATTTTTATAAATCATTTGTTTAATTATCTTTTTAATTAAATATCATGACAAATTTGTTCCGCTTTATTGATTTTTATGTTGACTTAGCGATTTTATTTTATTTAGTGATTTTTTAATAAAAATAAGGTATATTTCTTTTAGAAGAAGAAATTTGACTGTGTGATTGATATTGTGACCTAATCGGCACTCGAACACTGTCGCATTAGGAATCAGGAATCAGATACCCTTCTGTCTGGGTAAATCAGGAAAAAACAAACATATTGCAAATTTCCCTGCAGGATCTTGGAGTGCAACACCTATATAGACGAATTTAGCAAATTTAGATTTTTCACTAAGTCATAGACAATATCATTTTGTCAACTTTGTTTCAAGAACCTTATTTTAACATTCAAATATTAACATTAAATTTTTATTCAGAAATTTTTTTTTTCTAAGAAACTCACTGATAGACTTAACAACAACAGACCTATTGAAGAAATGACTGTGTACTTCATGACTAAGGAAGATGACGATCATATTCCCATAAATGGTAATCCAAAAGACCACATTTACTCCACAATAAAAATTAGTAAATGCTACAGTTTAAGTTTGCGCTGAGCCCATTGTATTCAGAAATATAAATCATGCAAGATTATAAAGAAAAGTAAATTCTAAATTAGTAGAAATGCTAATCACTACTGACTAATATCTTTAGTACACTTGATGAACTTTTGACCCCCCACCTGAACTATTTAAACACTAGGGAAGAATAAATGAAATTGCAATATTAAATATTATCTTCTGGAAAAATGAAAGCTATCTTTGAGTATCCTTTTCCTAAAACTGATAAACCAGTAAGAAAACTTCTTGGTATTTTGGGATATTATAGAAAAAGTATTAAAAAATATGCCTCTATTACTAAGACATGGACACTTCAACTACAAAAAGGGAGTATTTTTCAATCAGTAAATACACTAAAAGGACTGCTTTCTACTCCTCAATATTACAATTTTCTGACTATAAATTTTCTTTAACAACAAATACTAGATAGTAGTGAGTTATTATCAATTGTTTCATTGGATCACCTTTACTGTACAATAAGATTTAAACATCTAAAAAAATACCTAGATTTATAGTAATAAAAATAAGAACACGAAAAAAACGAACTATATGTACATTATTTGTTTACGTAGTAAATAAGGACAGTTGGGATAAAAGATTGTAATGAACGCACAAAACAAAAAAATTACTATGAGTAAAATTTCTCCCACCTGTCCTTATTTACTATATATATATGTAAATTAGCTATTGTAGTTGTTCCCTTGAAAGATTTAAATAATATATATATANTACCTCTTTGGATCAAGGATATATATATATATGGTGAAGAATAAATGAGAATAAAAATCAATAAGAAGATAAAACACATCCATGACTTACTGAATGAAATGATACATTCAAAGTTTAAAATGGTGAGCTCTCTGTGGTTGTCGGTCATAGGTAAAACATAAAATTTCAACTGATTATTTACTGTTATTTCTCAAGGCGAGCCTTCAAGATCACTATACTTAAGAAAAGTAACAAAATTTTATCTGAGACCGTTGTGTACATTAGTTTAGAAATATGTATATTTACAGAAAATAAAATAAATAAAACAATTCAAATCAATTGATTACCAGTTATACATTTAAAAACTGAAGAAAAAACATATGCATTGAAATTTAAAAAATTCATTGAAATAAATAATTATTAGAATCTATCTTGGGAATGATGTTCTCTATGTTCCAACTCAAATGACAAATTCAATTACATAACGCCCTTTTACCCCAACCCTCTAAATTCATTACTTATTTAATGTTGAACTTTCGTTTGTTCTGTCAGACCGAGTTAGGTTAATTAGAACTGTTTAGCAAAACCAAAGGATACATAATAAATTTAGTTTTCGCCTATTGCAATTGACATTCCAGATGTAATTCAGAGGGGGAAATATTTGAATTAAACGAAGAACAAAACAAATTATTCCACATAAAGGCTTTGTAGTTATAAATAAATAATATGTGCTTATTATATCAGATTCATAAGTTGAATTTACAACAGATTAAACATGACTATGAACTTCCGGTAATTCTTTTGACTATTTCGAGTTTAATCATAATATACATATATATATATAGT
>KZ806974.1:276771-316118 GCA_000696205.2 Oncopeltus fasciatus
TCTATCTGTCTTTAAGCATATTATATATATAAATTTAACTAAGTTCTCTTTTTATTTAAGATCACTGGGCCATCTCCGTTTAAGCCGCCGTGTAGGATTATCGGAAGGGATATGGAAGGATAATTCATTGGCTAAGGGATTTATTAATAAAAATTCAAATTAAGGGAAATTTGGAGAAACGGTTGGGAATTGAGTCTTAGACGAGGTCGATTTTGAGGTTATTGTTAAGGGTAGAGTTGGACACATATAAGGGAGCATTAACAATGGTACTGAGGACTTTGGACTGGGAGGATTGGATGCGTAGGATGTTGGAAGGTTAACCGTTACCCGACCGTATATCCAATTAAGTTTTTTGTACTTAAATGTTCGTCCGAGTAGTCTATATAATAGTCCGTAGCGTCTGTTTAGGTCTTGTCTCTTTTGCCTCGTGATTTCTTTCCAAGTAAGTATTGAGTACAAGTATCTTACGGAGTTAAATTGTGGAATAAGAAAGTTCGTGCGTTCATGCGTTCGTTCGTTCGTTCGTTCATGCGTTCGTGCGTTCGTTTGTTCATGCGTTCGTTCGTTCGTTCGTGCGTGCGTTCGTCCGTTCATGCGTTTGTGAGTTCGTGCGTTCCTGCGTTCGTTCATGCGTTCGTTCGTCCGTTCCTTCGTGTGTTCATGAGTTCGTGCGTTCCTGCGTTCGTTCATGCGTTCGTTCGTCCGTTCCTTCGTGTGTTCATGCGTTCGTGCGTTCATGCGTTCGTTGAGTTCGTGCGTTCCTGCGTTCGTTCATGCGTTCGTTCGTCCGTTCCTTCGTGTGTTCATGAGTTCGTGCGTTCCTGCGTTCGTTCATGCGTTCGTTCGTCCGTTCCTTCGTGTGTTCATGCGTTCGTGCGTTCATGCGTTCGTTCGTGCGTTTGTGCGTTCGTGCGTTCGTTCTTGCGTGCGTTCATGCGTTCGTGCGTTCGTTCATGCGTTCGTGCGTTCATGCGTTCATTCATTCATGCGTTCATTCGTGCGTTCATGCGTTCTTTCCTTCGTTTATGCGTTCATGCGTTCGTGAGTTCGTGCATCCAAGCGTTCGAGCGTTAGTGCGTTTATGCGTCCGTGCGTTCATATGTTCATGCGTGCTTTTATGTGTTCGTGCGTTAATTCGTTCGTTCATGCGTTCGTGCGTTCATGCGTTCATTCGTGCGTTCGTTCGTGTGTTCATGAGTTCGTGCGTTCGTGCGTTCATGCGTTCCCCTCAGGTCGACTCCATTCTCTTCGTGCAGATACTCGATGGCACATTCCTGAATAAGAGATACGGTCACTACTCTTTGAATCAGTTCCTGAACCGTTCGTATTAGCTTGATTCACTATAGAAGCTAAAGAAAAAGAAAGATAAGGAGTTTTCAGACTTACTAATAAATAAGGACAGACAGATACACAAAATATACGCACATTATTCATGAAACCCTAATTGTAAAAGTGTAATCGTCACTAAATTACCTATTTATGATGAAATGAATAATCTACAGATCCTGAACATTATTCATTCTTGGACAAATAAGTTGTTTTCGACATAAGAATACGGCCATAGAACAAGTCATGCGAAGCAAAGGACCTACTGCATGTAAAAAGGAAACAGGAATACCAAATCCAGGAAACCAGGACGGGAGGATTCACTTTTGTGGGTGCTAGTGATGGACGACCGACAAAGACCTTATCTTTGTTCGATAAGGTCATGATGACGTCATAGTTATCATACAAAAAGGAAATTTAAAAAAAAACAACAATCATTCAGAAATAATTCAAGCAGCATTAAAGAGGAACACAATGGAAAAGAGACTTCATCTAAGACATATAATGCACTATTATCCAACAAGTATAAAAAACAAACAAAAATGCAAATGCAACCAGGCGTACATAGGACAAACAGGACGAAAACTCAAAACGAGATTTGACGAACACGCACGATCATACAAACGACATAAACGGGACTCCAACTACGCAAACCACCTACAAGAAAACAGACACGACCTCACCGACATAAAAACAACCATGACGTTGCTACATAAACAACAGAAGGGACGGAAGATAGACATCTTAGAAAACATGAAAATCTACAAAACAAGGACCGCTGACAATAACATTATTAACGAACAACTCAACACACAATCGGACACAATATTTAGACCGCTATTATTACTAAAACGAACACACAAACGTAAACGAACAGACGACGCACAAACCGACGACAACGCAAAAAGATATAAAACAGCATAATCCATAGGCAAACACAAACACATTTACAAAAAACTTTCGGAACACTTAGAACACCTCAACAAGGAGATCACAACCAATCCCTACCTCAACATATACCTGGAATAATGGACTCAGACCCTTAGAACCTCGCCCTGGTTCAAAATAATTTTGAACCATTTACATAAAACTGGATTTAAAAAAAAAAAGATCTATACTTGGATTCCAAATGAATTAACAAAAAAAAAAAATAAATAAATAGGTGTCTTGAGTATCTTGTAACTTCTCTTATCTTAACAAAGAACCAAGGATTTTTAAGAATCATGTATGATTGGCTCTCCTGGCACTACAGTCTGACAGCCTTCAACCAACCACAGCGACATTTACTTTTCTCTCCATTGTCCATATTAGTTTGGGGGTTGGTTACCTTCTCCCATTTCCCCATCCACCTAGAGCTAGCCTCATTGACATTTAATTTCCTCTTCGTCTTCCATATCGATATGTATGGTTGAGCGCATTCTTCTCCTATTTTTATGAAAACCTACATAAGTTACTCCTTTTTTAAAGCCCATACTTAACGAAAGTGTAAAATTTTTCTCAATTTAAGCAGCTTATAGTTTTTATTTATTGACAATATTTATTTCATCTACCTATGTATAATATCTTCATCATAAATTCATTGCAGGGAGGTATGCACAGAGATATATGTATGTATATTTTCCCCCGTCTATTAGTTTGTCAATGACGTTGTTGTTTCACAATTGTATCGACAGAGTAATAGCAGCCTACATTATATATCTATTCAAATGACAGCTGGGGCACTTCAGCACTCATTCATTAAGATAATTGAAGCAGTAAAGATATTATCAGTTCTATTGATATCACTCCAGCCGATGCTGATATTAGCTACCTGCTGTATCTATTTTGTTCCCTGAGGGTAATTAGATAGACATGTTGAGAGCGATTCTCTTTCACAAACAGGTAACCTTAGTCAACATGCACTAACCCGGTTTTCATTGGATCAATACACCATTTCATGGTGAGTTACATAGACATGTTTATTTAAATTAACGTCAGTCTTATATATCAGTCGAAATGGTAAGATGGCCTTTGATAAAATGAATGAGAATTTCACTTGTCCGCATAAGAATTTCTATGATTAGAGATTATTTTCAGAAAAATCAAGCTATCAACATTAACGTCACTGTTAAAGACTAGGAAAGTAGGTGATGTGTGAAACAGATCTGTATGGAAAGGGGGCATTTGAAGCAACTGTTTCCTTTGTCTTGGAAAGCTTACTTGGAAATCCGTATAAACTCTTCTAGATCTACCTCGCCACGTCTAGGTGGTTATAAAAGCAGCTCACCAGCGGCCCCCCGAGTCAGTGATTAGGATAACAGTGATAAGCGATAGTGATTAACAAGTTATTTTGATACCTCGTTGTTAATAAGCTTATTAAATTTATTTGTAAACATTAATTAATTTATAAGCTGTAAGTAGTTTTCGATTTCTCTTTATTTATCAGTAGGTTAGCTTTTATTAAGTTGGTGTAGTTATTTGTGATAATAAATTAAGTTTAATTTATCTCATTGTTATTAATTATTAGTGACCCGTAGCCATTAACAATTAATAGCTCGTCCTGAGTTGGGTTGGTAAAGAATCAATGAATTGTTTTGTTTCTTTTAGATGTCGCATTATGTTATCAACATGAATACCTTGATTCCCGATTAAGATACAGCCGGTCGGATACTATGTCAGCTAGCTGGAGAAGCGTTGGTTGTAGCGGAAGCCTGGAGCGAGGCTCCTCCAGGCCTTGTCAACAAGCCGGTCACTGTGATCCCAGTTTCACGCCTGACGGCTTCTACTTGTTCCAGACTGAATACATTCCCTTGTCCCTTGGGCTCACCTTAATGAAGGCCTTGTTCATGCAAAACGCCTACGTCNTATTTTTTATGAGTTTAAATTTATGCCCCCCCCCCCCACACCATCACTGACCCACCACCAAACGCAACCCTTGGAGAAAAAGTGCATGGTGCATACCTCTCTCCACGCCTTCGCGTATTTTTTTAAAAAGATTATCTGCCAACGTTTCGGCTTACATTGTAAGCCATCTTCAGGACTGTACATTATGGTAATTTTGTATACAGTCAATTATTATTTTATTCTCATGATATTGTATTTCTACAGCCCTGAAGATGGCTTTAAAAAATATTTAAATTTAAAAAAATACACTTTTTTTTATTTGTATTTTTTTTTTTGGATCTACATTGACCAAACCCCAACTAAAATCATCTAATAGAAATTTGACAGTGTTATGCCTTTGGGGTGCCAGGGTAGCTCAGGGGATCCGTTCGGATCTATCAATCATGCATGGCTTGCAGAATGAAACTAAATATCCTATTCAAAAAGAGAGTTTGTTGACCGTAGATATTATTCTAAGATGATTTTAGTTGGGGTTCGGTCGAGTCCCAACTAAAATTCTCGACCGAACCCCAACTAAAATCATCTTAGGATAAATATCCTATTATGTTCTTCATTTTAAAAATAACACTAGTGTAAGGACTTAAATGTTTAATATTGTTTATGTCTACAAAATCAGAGAGAAATTTATTCTAAACTGCTGAGAATAGCTATTGTAATTTACTATAATTATTACTATACAACTGTATCAGTAAACAGCATCAGTAAGATATTTATTAGTACAAGGAGTAGCGACGCTAGGTTAACGAGCTGCGTGATAAAGCAGAACTCATACTGACAGCCGGATGTACGACCTACCCTCGAGGGGTGAATATTCAGGGGGTGGCGGGCGGAATTCCTGAGTCTGGAACGCTCCTAGGTGATCTATCGAGCCCCTGCACTTCCCCTATGCAGATCGCCGGAACAGGAGACCCCTGTCTCCAGGGCACTTCTCCAGCGCACCGTGGAACTGTGAACTGTAACTGTGATATGTAACTGTGATCCGTAAGTAATTATACAGCATGCTAAGTCCGTCACCCAAGAGGAGCTTTACTCATAACCCATTCTACCTCTGTTTTACTTCTTTTTTTAATTATTCTTTAATAAATAACAACACAATATTAGCAGATTTCTCATGTTACATTAAATATATATATTTTAACAGAGTACCTTGGAGTATATAATGTAACTAAACTGATAGTCGAAGAACGGCTTATATTGGCTATTTACTTTACATAACGGTCACCAGCCATGCAACCATTTCGAATCAAAAACTGAACCGACAACTGCCACCATGATCCACGCACACTAACAGACAGAGACTTGCTCTTAACTTAAATTAATTAAACAATGGCAAATACAATAATAATAATAGACATTAATTAATGCTTAAATACATCTATACTCCCTCCTAATTGCGCATTAGCTACAGACTACTTAAAGATTTAATCTTGTACAAAAGTCATTATAGTTAGTTGTGGGAAAAGGGTTTACCGATATCAAAAGATTTTACAGTTTATAAACCGAAATTTTTTTTTTTTCAAATGAAATTTCGTAAGTCGTAAATGAAAGGCCGAGATTGTTAATAAACGAAATCGGGAGGAAAAAAAGGGCCAAATGCGGGTAAGAAAGGCTTTTCGCTGCAGTGGGCGTAATACTTAGCTTAAAACAATGAAACTCCAACATAGATTGGTTTATGATGCAATAAATATATTCTATAAATTTTGAGGATTACATGAAATAGAAAATTCATTAACGAATATTCATTAACTGCAAAACGTTAGAATTTGCTTAGTTTACACAGCTCTTGCGTGTCTAAGTTTTTAGTAGTGAGAGAGAAAGAGTGAGAGAGAAGGATAACTAAAATGTAAAATGCGAGTCATGTATCAATTATGGTATTCAGTTTAAAGTAATGAAACTTGAGATATGTTTATGTATCAAATAAATATTTTAGGTGATACATAGCAAAATTGAACAGTTAGGAGTAGGGGTGTATCTGTTTGTAAAGTTTAATTTAACGACCTATAAGTTTAATTTTTTTTTTAAATCAAATATATTATTTCGCTTTTAAATATAAAGAGAAAAACAGAGTTCTTTATTAAGCAAAATCGAACATACTGTTAACATTAGAGCAATGAAACTCAATACAGATTAGATTGTTGAATCTATTCTATAAGTGAAGGGGATTATATGAGGTGGAAAGTTCAAATGCAAATATTCAACAGCTGCCTACGCAGTCTCTATTATATTTGTAAATCGTGTAAGTTGCGTATTTATTCGTTTTAAATTAACTTTAGTAGTATAAATATTTAAAATTTCTTAACTTTACATTAATTATTATACACACTTTTATTTTAATATTGGTAACCATTTATTTCAAATGTATTACTATATTAAAGGATTATATCTAAATTAACATTACAATTTGAAGTGATTTAAGAATTATATTATAGTATAAATTATTTTTCTACATTAATTTAATTTATCCTATTCCATATTATATTTTATTGGAGTCTAATAGGATCCACTAATTAAGTATACCTTAAGGTCCCTTAACCGTCCTCAGAAAGGATTTATGGATTTTTTTTTTTCAAAAATAAGGATAAGTAACAGATCATAGTCACATTTGCTGTGTTCCAGCTTTGATTATTAACAATATTAGTAACACACGCACTTACTGGCAGGACATTCCACAACAAAAACATACGATGAGAGACAAAAACATAATCTTCCCCAAGATTATCATTGAAATCATCATCAACGCTTTCTAAAAGTGCGCTTCTCTGATTAAATCAACCTTCCAAAACTTACTCTAATTTTCGCTCCCTTCCTTTTATCCCTGCTTTTTATGAAATATCTTGAAAAAAATTTGTTTAAATCTTTAGATATAATACAATATACAATACACGAATAATTACTTTAATCCACTCAATGAACCCATTCCCGGTTAAATAAAATAGCGTTGATCATATTTCGGTAAAAACCAAAACCCTATTTTTCGATCATTTAAAATCAAAACGTATTAAAAGGACTTTAACGACAACTAAATAATAATTTCCCTCGCAAAGTAGACTATACACAACAGATAAATATTTAATTTTTATCAAAAATTTGATTCTTTAAACTAAACAGTATGAACGTAAACATCTCTTTACCGAAACCGTACGGTTGGTACGGCCAATGGTACCATTGGCTTACATTAATATTCCGTTAACTACAGAACCTTCATATAACAAATTCCTTATTATTTTTAAAAACAGTTAGGACCTGTCACAAATTCCTATCTGTTCCTACACTCTATCTCAGTTTTAATTCCCTTCTAAGTGATGCAGATTTCTCTATTTGGACAATAGAAACCTTTCTCCCTTATTATTGATAAGTGTGGTGAATTTATATATATATNTGTCTTCAAGAATAAATTAATATAATAAATCTGGGAAATTAAATTCATGATCCCCACCCCTTTTAATAAAGGATTATTATAACACTTTAGTTATTAATTCCTTAATGTCTGAATTTATGCGAGGGAATTAATAATTTGTGAATTTATTTCTCATCCTTTAGGGATCAGTCCACTTTTGTTAAAATTATTTTGAGTGATAAGAGTGAGAAATATCTTTCTTTTATTTATTTTTTAATGGCGTGTCAACCTTTGGTGATTATCGCCAGGGAGATAGCTAATATATTTGTTATAATTAGTTTTTAGTGAACCTATAGAGATTATTATAGGTGAAAAATTTCGAAATACACACATTGAAGAAGATGTTTGGTAAAATACAACAATTGTTGAGGGCATTCCTCCAAACTTATTGCTCTAGGTCAGTCTTGAGAGAGCCTTATTTATCTTACCGTTCACTCTCATTAGACTTTCCATTGTCAGTTCCAATGAATCATTTCTTGTATGTCCTGATCATTAATGACACACGGGAAAGCTGTTAAGTACGCAGCTTCTGCGTCGTGTATTTTCCCACAGCTCTCTGAAGGGTAAAGCTGCCATTACTTGATCTATCTGTCTTTAAGCCTAAACAGGAAACGGGTAACGGGAAAAATTTTCCCTCCACTCCAACTTGAACGTGTCGGTTTTGATGGATGTAGGTTCGTGTTCTACTTCGACTCCTCCAACCCTCTTCTACGTCCAACATTCCACGAACATCGAACGCCAGAGGGAATTTGAAACGGCCTAATACCAATGGACGTTTACATTTATCTTTGAAAAAAAAAAAAAAAAAAATCTTTGATCTGATACAATGTGGACGTGAAATCTCAATTAGCGTAAAAATCTACTTGTAAATTGTTTCATATCCCGGATAATGTAGATAAGACCCGTTATATGAGACTGTATGCGTTAAAAACATTTCATGGAATATAAATATCATTTAAAAAAAAAACAAATTATGGAATATAAATATCATGATGGCTTAAATGGACTTAAATATTATAAAATCACATTTTCGTAAGATAAATTTATCGATAATGCTAACAGAAATATTATTTTTCTACAATCTCTCTCCACCGCGAACGATTTTAGCCATTAACAAACTTACTCAACGTTCCACACACACACACACAAAAAAAGCATTAATGCCGAATTTGATTTTATTACATTAAAAATTATAGCTTAACAACTACATACTAGGAATATATAACGGGACGAGCTAGATAACTTATTAAATTCCCAACAAACTAGAGAAAGTCTAAATCTCCGAGGAAGACAAATAAATCGTTTTATGTTCGAAGGAGCGGACATTGTCTAGCTATTTATCAACTCTCATTATTTACTTTTTAAATTTTCATTTATAAATATTAATTTAGTTGTGGTTTATTTTCCATCGTAAATTTTAAACAATTAACGAGAGGGAATGGAGTTTAATGGATGAAGTGTAATGGAATAATACCGGCCCGGAAAGCAGAAAATACAGGTTCGAGTCCTGGCTGAGACAGTGAGATTTTTTTATTCTATTCCTTCTCATTAATTGTTTAAAATTTACGTAGGATAATAAACCAAACCTAAATTAATATTTATAAATTATATAGAATCTTCTCAACAACTTGGGGACATTATGACTAAGCTCCCACAACTAACTATAATGACTTTTGTACAAGATTAAATCTTTAAGTAGTCTGTAGCTAATGCNTCAATCTTAAGTATACTATGATATCATTACACCATTTTTCTTTTAGCAGTTCTTAGTATATGAGTGCGTGACTTAATGTAATAAATGATACCAGTCTTATTGTAAGGTTTGTTGAGTCAAGTTCCCAGTCCAAGAGACGGCCAAAACCCCACCCCCCGATCACCACCACGGCCACGCCCGGCTGCTCTCCTGCTATGTTGTGAGTTATAAATAGTTTCGTAGCTCTACAGGTGAGACGCGTTCACCCCCTGCCAACCAGAGTGCTCGCGTCTCTCCAGAGCCCGGGACCTAAACGACGGTCCAGAGAGCCGGGAGTAGCCGAGGACATGCGACCACGAGAAGAGAGGACCCGGCCATACACCAGACCGAACCAGGCTATGATTTTTCAGTATTAGAATTGGCAACTAAAGGTGCCACAGCTAATTATTCAGATAATTCTTGAATGTTTGAACAAGATTTGGTTATAAAAAGAATATATATGGTTTAATTCAATAGCACGGTGACAGTTAGATTTGCGTAAATAGAGATTTGTAATAAATTTAACAATAAATCTTATTATTGAATATGGTGTTAGTTTTCTATGAATTTAAATCTTATCTTGAATATTTATATTTTTCAGAAAAAGAAATAAGTTTGCTATGCTATTATTATGGAGTTCCATCAAATCTGTTGGTAGGTCAAGTTTGTTTCTCTCCTGTTGGAAACCTCTGCAATCTATTAAGATGTGCTTCACTGTTAGTCTCACATCACATACTTGGCACAAAGTGGGAGGATCCCGTGCCCATGAGTAAATCGGGTATGTCCGTTCCTCAACCTGGTCAGAATAACTTCCTCACGTCTCGACTCTCTTCTTGAACTATTCTATGATTTTACAACACCTTTGAATAAGCGTAACTTGTCACCTAAATCCATTTGTCTCCGCTGGTCAGTCCACATATTTAGTATACTAATTTTTACTGCTGCAGTGATATCATTCGCCGGAATTTTTGTTATTTTTATCCAGTCATGAACTGCTTCTTTTGCAAGTTTATCTACTGCAGTATTTTCCGGTATGCCTATGTGACTCGGAATCCAAGTAAAAATTACATTGATATAATGTCTCCTTAGTTCATCTACTTTACTTATAATATCTATAACCATAGAGTTTTTTGTAAAAACATTTTTTATTGCTAGAAGAGATTCGAGGGAATCAGTACAAACAATAGATTTGTTGTATGTGAAATGATGTTCAAAGCTTTCTGTATAGTAATAAGTTCAGCAGTAAAATTTGAGCAATTAGATATTAGGGAAAATTTATAGTATCTATTTTCACATATTATTGTAGCTCCTACTCCATTCATGAGTTCCATCAGTGTATATGAAAGTAGAATTACAATATTTTTCTTTGAGATTATTAAAGATATTTATGTAATACTCCGGTATTGTTTCTTTTTTTGGATATTTTACAAGTGACATATATGGGGTTGTAATCCAAGGAGGTACACTTAATACGGAATTTTTTAAGATATTTGGCCTAAATAAATTTATTTTATCTAAGAAGTGAATGGTTCTAAATGGGAAAGGTTTTTTTTTCTCTTGTATTATTGCTATAGTCATTTATCCTATTTCACGATATTAATATTTTATTTAGTGGATGATTTTTTGATGCTTTATTTTTAAAATGCCAAATTTAGTTGAGTTCTTCTGTATTCAAGCGGCAATTCCCCGTATTCTACAAGTATGCTTGGAGCTGGACTTGACTTAAAGGCACCGGTTGCTTTTCTTATTCCGCTGTGTTGAATAGAATCTAACATTTTTAGAATGCGGGGGCTAGCAGAACCGTAGGCAGCACAGCCATAGTCTAGTTTTGACCTGATCAAGCTACGATAAAGCATTAACATACTGGTGCGGTCTGCACCCCACGACGTGTTACTACGAATTCTTAAAAGATTCAGGGATCGTAGGCATTCTTCTTTAAAAGTTTTTACATGTGGTAGCCATGGCAGTGACTTATCAAATGTGACTCCCAGCTATTTGATATTATCTGCCATTTTTATTTATTTTCTTTCTAAAAAAAAGTGCAGGGATGTATGTTGGTCTCCTTTTACAAAAAAGGGTGCCACTTGTTTTAGCTTCAGATATCCTGAATCCCTTAGATTTTAGCCATGTATTAATATTGTTGAGACTTTCCTGAATATAATATCGGATTGTATCCAAATTGTTGCCTTTGCAAAATATTATGACGTCATCCGCAAAAAACATTAACTTTACTGTATCCCGCACTAAATTTTTTTAAATTATTAAGTGCAATGCAGAATAATTTTGCGCTGAATACTCCACCTTGAATTACTCCGTTTTCTTGAGTAAATTTTTTTGAAAAAATACCCCATACTTTAACTTTGAACGTTCTGTCCTCAAATAAACTTTTTAAATATAGCAAAACGTAACCGTCAATTCCACTACTTTTTAAAGTGTTAAGGATGTGTCTCCTCCACGCTCGATCAAATGCACATTCAATGTCAAGGGCTACAGCTAGGACTTGATTTTTTTTTCTCTGAACGCTTCTATAATGGAAGTTTCTAATAGAAACAAATTATCATGAGTACTCCGCCCTTTTTTAAATCGGCTTTGCCATTCTGCTAAAATGCTATTTTTTTCAAGATACCTATCAAGCCGGTTACAGATAATTTTTTCAAGTAGTTTGCAGAGGATTTTTTTTTTTAGGTACAGGGATAAAAATTGCTTCCTTCCATGTGATTGGAAAGTCTCCAGATTTGAAAATTTTATTAAAATTTTTTAAGACAATAGTTTTATTGTCTGAACTTAAGTGTTTGATCATACCGATACAAATATTATCAGGGCCAAGGCTGGTATCTTTTTTTGAGTTCAAGGTCATTATAAATTCCTGCATGGAGATATTGGTGTTTAGTGGATTAAGAGGATCAAAATTGATTTGTTAAGGTACTGATTCGTGTTGATTTTTCATAATCAGGAATTTTCTAGAATAATTAGAGTTTGCAGAAACCTGATAAAAGTGTGTACCAAATAAATTAGCTATTTCTGAGAGGTCTGTAACCATGCCTTGTTGAGTGGCGAGACAGGGACAGTATGCTGTCGTTTGCTTTAAGCCCATGATTCTTCTAACAGCCGAATAGATATCTTAAGAGGACGTTTGGAAGTTTATTTGTGACAAAAATCTACGCCAAGCATATTTTTTTGCCTGTTTATAAATGTATTTGGCATTTTTTCGCGCTTTTATATATTTATCTATATTTTCACTTGTTGGAGTTCGCTTAACTTTGATCAGTAATTTTTTCCTGACTTTCGAAACCCTGTCACAAGCAGGCGACCACCATGGTACTATTAAATTATTATTCTTATTTTTAGTCATGGGGATAGATTGATGGGCAGCATTTAATATTTGACTATTTAAAACTTCTATAATTTTATTTATAGCACTAGAATTTAAATCAATTAAATCTAAGCAAATGATGTCGTGATATTTAGTCCAGTCTGCTTCCGAGAGTTTCCAGCGCGGAGTGTGTTGACTATTGTCAGGCTTATTCCTACTAACTAATTATATTATTATTGGGAAGTGATCACTACCATAAGAATCATCTTATACTTTCCAATTAATTTTTGTAGAAATACTAGGGGAAGCTATTGTAACGTCAATGGCAGACATTGATCCAGTCCTCACGCAAAGGTGAGTAGGACTCAAATCATTTAGCACCACTAAATTTGTGATGTCGAAAAAAGACTCTAACACTCGCCCTCTCGTGTCGGTTCCTAAAGTTCCCCAAAGGCTAGATTTGGAGTTTAGATCACCGAGGACCAGTACTGGCTCAGGAAGTTGCCTGTAAATTTTCTTAATTCATCACAAGTGAAGGGATTACCTGGAGGGAGATAAAGACAACATATAGTCACCTGATAGGGTGAGTATATCCTCACGGCTACAACTTGCAACTCACTCACCACATTTATTTGTGTTGGAGCTATATATTTTTTAATTAAAATACACACTTCACCGCACGCGATTTGACCATCATTAAAATCTCTTCTATAAATGTTAAAATTTTTAATATTAAATTTAGTTTTCGGCTTTAGTCTTGTCTCTTGTATACAGACTATATTGCTATTAGTGTCACGAATTAGGCTTTCCAAATTCATTTCTTTGATGAACTATACCATTAATATTTTACTGAAGAATCATTTTGTTAATTTTTTTAAATATATTAATATGCTTAAGACTTACTAAAATAGATTAAAATGCATTATGANTTTAAATATTTAAGTGACTTCAGGGTGTATTTTTGGTGCTTTTTTATTTCTTGTGACCAAAGTTGAATTTTTATCTGAATTTATACTAAAAGTTGAGCCAAAGTTAGATGAGATTGATTAAGAAGAAAGTGGTCTTTTTGTAATGTTAGTTTTTGCCTCTATATTGTTAATAGAAGTCTGCTTAATTTGTTTAATGTTAACATTATGAGATTTTTTTCATTTTTTAATAAAGAAGAAGCTTGATCAATATTATTTATGACTTCAGTCTCCTGTTTCTTGTTAGTTTTTTCTTTATTTAATGTTTTTTTTTTAAATAATAGTATTTGAATTACTATCATCCTCTATGATAATAGTGTTAACTTGTATTGTTTCGATATTTTTTGTTAAATGATTTTCAAGAATAGCTACTCGATTTGTAAATTATGTTACTACCTCTATTAATTTTTGTATTTGTGAGAACAAAGTTTCAGTTTGTTTAGAGCTGTTTACCACTTCAGCATAAGAGACATTTTGTGAATTATTATCTGATCTATTTCGCTTTGTTCGTTGATTCATGATAATTTCCGCCTGTCTGTAAGTAACTCGTTCTTGACTTCGAATTTTTTCTATTTATTTTTCCCTCATAAATTCAGGGCAATTTTTAGACCATGAATAATGTTCTGTACTCCCAAAATTAATACACTTTTGTTCTTCAGTACAAATAGAATTTCCATGGACTGAATGCCCACATTTCCCACACAATTTAATATTACAATTATTTCCGTTGGCATAATGTCTAAATTTAAAACAGTTATAACACTGAATAGGCATAGGTTCATAAGGACGAACCCTCACTCTCAAAAAATCAGAGTTAACATATTCGGGCAGTTGACTATTTTCAAAGGTCAATATTAGAGTGTTCGATGGAACTTTATTACCCCGCACAGATTTATTTAGTCTTTTAACATTAACAACTCCTTAATCATTTAATTCATTTTTTATTTCTTCCTCTGAACTATTCGATAGTTCGAAACATGTAATGACGCCCTTTGAATAATTTAGTAATTTATGGGCTCTAAAAATAACATTTATATTATTATAAGTTTTAATTTTATTCAAATTAACCAAATATTTTTCATTGCTTACTTTAAGTAATATCGATCCATTTCTCAAAAATTTAATTGTTACATCAGGTGTATAACTTTTGATAAATTTGCAGACAGGAAATGGGCTGAAACTATTAAATTTTACATTGCTGTTCTCATTGTCTAAAGTCATTAGTACGTATTTAGTAGTAAATCTTTGATTTCTATTGAATAATGAAAAAATGTCTGGGGGTTTAGCCTTAACTTCTTCCTCAATCTCCATGTTAATTTATATATATTCACAAATATAAAAATAAAATAAAAACTTCTCAAAGACAAACACAATAAACCTTTTAAGCGTACCTTTAAAAAATATTAAAATTAAGAAAAAATGAACAACTAATAACTAAGTACTCCCTGTATGGGCAAGCTGTAGATATCTCAAGTCCGTGCTAATACCGAGGAGCTTTCACTAATACGTCCACTCACTCTGAATGCCAACACAATACTGCCAAATGGTCTTTTTGAATATTGGCATGCGTCTTCTTTAGCGTCGATCAGTCATTAAAGAAAATAAATTCATAGGAAAAATTCCATCATAGGTTTAACATTGTTATTCTTTAAAAAATAAATCATCTTGACTTTAAGTTATTAACAGAGTATAATGAAATATGAATATTAATTTGGTTGTGGTTTATTATCCCACGTAAATTGTACACAATTAATGAGAGGGAATAGAATAAAAAAACAGGGACAGATAAATTTGTTTATCCTTTTCACTCTCATTAATTGTTTATAATGAAATGTGTGTTTTAGAATGCATTCAAATATATGATTTTGCTAGAATTATGTCCACAAAATGAAAAACAGTGTAGGGTTTTGACATATTACTACATTGTGTCGTAAAACAATAAAAATAAACTACTGTTTACCAGAAATTCAATTTTCAAATAGAAATATTAAATTACTACAAGTCTTAGGAATTCACTTAAATACTCAGTTAATATAATTTATCTAATTAATTTAATCTCTGAGTTGAATCTCCGAATGTAATTCATATCATTATGAATATCTTAAACATAACATTTATTAATGCATTTTAAAGATGTTTTCTTATTCCAATAAAAACTTTCTTGCTAACTCTATGTTATAAATCGATTATAGTGACAGATATAAAACGCATTCATCTCATTTAAATCGATTTATTGACAGTGAAATCTAATCTTGAAGATTGTTGACAACACTGAAGCTTGTAGAGTGGAGAGGTTTCGGGCTGTTATCTGTGTTGCTATCAATGATAGCGTTCAAGTTGTGTATTATGGTTTCTACTAAACGTGAATTTTATTGTCAAAAGGTTTTCATGTAACTTAGGAGAGGAATGAGTTCTAATGGGGATGTCGAGTCCTCGCCGGACTTACTAGATCTTGACATATCGGCGGTAGTATTGCATTGTTTGTGTCTTGTTACTCATTATTATTTCCTCAATTTATAGAATTATTACTTTTAGATTAATGAAAAGGACTTCAACATCCCCCCTGTCGAAAAGACCCACGTTAAAACATATGCCAATGATGATGAATCTGTGATAAGTGAGGATGAGATTCCCAATTTTTCATCTGATGTAAGAACTTTACAATTTTGCTATTAAATTTTTGCTCTCTTGTATATCCCTAATAATGGAAAAAGTTTACATGTATAATAATAAATAATGATAAAAGCAATTATGGATTACAGAAAAAAATTGAAAAAGTTGTATTTTCTTATGTAATATTGGGGTACTCATTTTTAACAATAATACAGTGTTCCATAAATATACTCTTTTCATAATTTTTCCTTAGAAGTCTGCTAGTTCACAGCTATCAGGAAAACAAGGTTTATGAGAAAGTTTCTTCTTTTTTACTTGATTAACTTATTATCCCTCTATGGACATAGGGATAATAAGTTTTTCTAAGGGATAAGGCAAATATTTTTCTCAAACTTTCCAGCAAAAATATTTTCATCTTAAAGAATTCATTTATTTCATTTTTTATATAGATTTCTGAATTTATATTTTCTAGACTATTGATGAAATTTGTTTTCTCTAAATTCATGCCTGGAAAATTTTTATTTAGAATATCCCTAGTTACTTTAAATTAATTTTCATTTTGAGGGGACACTTCAAGACATTAATAATGTAGTAGCTTATTAAAAAGAATTTGATTAGTAGTAAAACTTACATTCATTTGAATAGGGTGGAGGTTCTCATTTTGATTATTTCCTTAGTGTTTAGATTCCATAGCATCTCTATTTGATATAATTATTATTAATAAATCCAAATTTTTTTTAATCATCTCTGCTTTCAGAAAATGTTCCCATAAAAGCTTTTATGACTCCTGTCTAGGCTCTTTTTTTTTTTTTTTTTACTCAGCTTGTTCCAAATAAAAGTTTATGACTTATTTTAATTAATTTTTCTGAATAATTAATAAATTTTATAACCCTTAAAAAATTAAAATTACCATTATTAGTGAATGATTAATTTATAAATCTAAGCACCAACAAATAGAAACTCTGTTCATTACATTTGTTTCTGTTTATTTATTGGGAACCCATGTATTGAGCTTCTTTTGATGTAGAGATTTATGTTAATGGCTCAAAACTGTTTTATGATCTATGTTTGATTTCTGAGACTTGCTGCCTTATTTTTTGAAAAATTTCATAGGCTGTTTCAAAAACAGGCTAGTTATGTTAAGGTTAATAATGTAAATAAAAATACTGAAATAAAAACAAGTGAACTAAATCTGGCTCAGACATTTACTTAAGCACTTATAGCAATAATGACCATACAGTTTTTGAAGAGCCTGTCCTTAATTTGTAAATAGAAAACGACCTGTGGAGATCTCTATTTTTAATTATTGTTATAATTGCCCAGCCTAGTATAATTTTTTGGAAGAATCCATTTTTCCTGGAATTTATTTTATTTTCATTTTTTAATATTTTCTGCCCTTCAGTATTTTGTATTTTAAGATTATACTTTTGAACTATAGACATATGCTTTTTTTGGCCACTAGCAAAAGTTCTAAGTTGATTAAGTGCATTCTGCTACCCTCCTCTTCAGTTTTTAATGGCTTAATGTATAGTGAGTTGGTCTACTATTAGTTCATAAGGAATGATATGACTGGTCTTAGTAGGATAGCTAAAACTTTAGACCTGTCACTTCACTCTGCTTATGATAATAAAGGGGTGGTATGACCTGGCCCCTACTAAGAAGCAAAAAGTGAGGGAAACTGACCCTCGAACCAGTCTGTAAATTGTTGGGTAACTATTTTATTATTGCCGTTGTTTCAATTTGTCATAATCAGGGCTGAAATACAATTCACACTATTACACTTATAGAATTATAGATTGGAATGAACAGAGAGAGGTGAGGTATGTTATATGACAGAAAAGATTTACTGATGAAACTAAACAATACAAATATGAAACAATATGAGTTGTCAATATTTAAAATTGACCCAAGATGCCGAGACATAAATGCGGCAGGGGTAAGGAGAGCTGGTAAACCTTGGAGTGAAGTGAAGGCTATAGCTGACCCTTGTGAAGACTAGTGCAGCTTAGGTAAATAATCTAAAAGGTTATTTCCACCACCAATGAATATAGAACTATCATACCTTCTATTATCCGTCCTCATGGGTTTCTACAAACCATCTTCTGTTGGCAAGCGCTTTCAGACATTGTCCATCTTCTGGCTGAATACATACATTCACTGTCACTGTCTGTATTAAACTCGTTGTTGTTGTCAACTCAACTGAGTTGAATACAGACAGTGACAGTGAGCGCATGTATTCGGCCAGAAGATGGACAATGTCCAAAAGTTCTCGCCAACAGAAGATGGTTTGCAGAAACCAATGAAGATGGATAATAGAAGGTATGATAGTACTAGTGCAGCTTTGTTGCAGCCCTATGCTCCACTTAGGACTTCAGAATTTAAATCAAACAAGTCAAGGCAACTGTTGAATTGGATAGTTAATATGTTTTTTGATTTTTTTTTAGTTTTCTTTGTTCTATTAGAGCTCAATAGTAATTTATTTTGTAAATGATTATTTGAACCTTATTGAAATCATATATTTTTAGCAGTCTTTCCATGCATATCAGTATCATACATTGAGTCTCAGAGGACACAGAGAAAAGGCTGGACATAAATAAATAAATGGTGATAGATGTGGGAAAACTAGGAAGACCCCTCACCAGTAAGGGTGATTACCCAGGAGGGTGATCTATTTACATATATTCAGGAGGCAATGAGGGCTCTTTCGAGTGAGATAAGTGGGATAAAGAGCTTTGTTGCCAATGAGCTGAGAGAGTTTAAAGACTCTCTTAATACAAACAATGACACAGCTTTTGAAAACACCAAGCTTCTTAAAGGGATAGAGAACCATTTAGAAGCGTAGGCAAAAGTTTTTGAGCAACTAGTGCTTGAAAATAAGACTTTGAAGTCGAGGATGACAGAACTGGAGGTGAGTCTGAATCAAACCCAACAGGATTTACTCTCCAGATCTATCAATGTTCGAGGGGTACCGGTGAGACCTGGTACAAGTATAGGCGCCAGTCTAGGTCTGAAGATCGCTTTAGAAGATATAGATATAGTGGAACAGCATCACCAGCGAAGTTATGACCTAGACCACCAATTATCATAACGAAGTTCATTCGGCAATCTATGCAGGACAAGGTGATTAGATTGAGGAGAATGAAAAGAGACCTGACAACCTGGAATATTGGGTGGGTGGAAAATGATGCTCATCCCATCTACCTGAGTGAGTGTATGAGCCCAACGAATAAGCTCTTCTACTACCTGGCATGCCAGAAGAAAAAGGATGGCAAGATAAAATTGGTTGAATAAAAAGCTTGAAATTTGTAACTATTCAATACTTGCATTTATTAATTACATTATATTTATAAAAATAGAAATGAAATAAATTTAATCAGAAATCTTGTGTATTTAAAGAATTAATTAGAAATAATTTACTTTTTTTTTAAAACAAATACAAATATTCATCCATTAGTATTAGGTTTTCTGTGGGGTTTTTTTCATTATTTAATAATAATCTAATTAGTATCATGTTTTACTAACCAAGTCACATTAACTTGTCCTGTTATAAAAGAAAAAAACAACCTAAATTTAGGAAGCACGCAATTCTTGATTAAACCCCTAGTTTTGAATTCATCATTGGCCAAGAATTTTGCATTGAATATATTTTAATGCCAATTTGGATTACTCAGATATTCTCTTAGAGTGAGAATAAAACATCTGAGATAAACAGTGAGAAAATAAATAATTTATTTTTGGCATTAAAAAAATGTGTGTTTATATATATATAATTTTTTGTATAGCTGAGGCCTTGAGCCTCCCTTTAGGGTTGATCGTTGTTCATGGTTAAGTTCTTGTAAGTAATCTTAAAAATTATTCCCATATTTTAATCTTTTCTGTCATTTCTCTGCTGATTTATTTTTGTAAAAATATATTTCAGCTTCTGAATCCATCTGGATTTGATGAAACTGGATCGGTAAGCAGTGTTGGTAGCCGAGGTCCATCAAATTCTAACCCTTCTAAAAGCTGTCCACTTTCTTCAGCAACTATTCTTCGCCATGCTACGCTCAAAGCTATTTCAGCTCATATCCAGCAAGTTGGGGTACGTTTTTAAAAAATGTTTTCTTTCAAATTTAAAATACTATTTTATTTATCAGTGTTTTTTGTTCATATCTCTTGAAAAGTATTAACACAGTAATGACAGAAAACAATATACACGGGATCTTAAAATGGGTTGGAAATATTTTTTTTAATTTCCAGTAGTATAATGCTTTTTATGTAAAAAATAAATTCAAACCACAAATTTTTATGTCAGCATTAGCTCCAATAACTAAAATTGGCAGAAATAGGACGTTCTAGTATATTTAATAATTAATTTTTAAAATTTTCAAAACCTATAATTACTNTTTTTTCATTTAAATGGAGGAGAATGTGAGATGTCGAAGTACTTCTGCTAGGAATTAAAAAAGTGTCTCAAAAGCAGTAATTCAGATTTGATATTTATAATCAAATTTTGAATTTTTCTGTATATTCCATATTGTTAAAAATCACTAATGAAAAATCAGTTTCAAATTCACAAAATCTGAATCACGAATAACTTTTGAAGATTAAAACCTTTTCCAAAGATCGAACCTTAATTATTTTAAAATTCTAACAAAGAGGAGAATGAGAAAATGAAAAAGGAAAAAGACTGACCTAAGATGTTCCTCTTTTCTTTTTATTTTGAAGTCAACTTTCTGTAACTTCTTGCAGAGCATGATGAAATACTGACCCGATACCAAGCCTGTAAAGTCTCAACAGTAATTATTAGCCTACTTGAACATATTGTAGATTTGTTCAAGTTATAATCTCGAAAATGTGAGTATAGTTAAAAATAATAACTGAACATATTGAAACTTTGCAAACTTTCAAGCTAATTCCCAAAGCAATTTATTTGAGATTTAAATCTTCACTGTCTAAAAACTTCCCAGTCGATTAATATATTTTGGGTATATTAACATATTTTGGGTATACTCAGCAACAAAGTTTAGTTTACATTTCAGTCTCTCCTTTAAACAAAAATGCCATTTCAAAGTAGTTAGTATTCTATATTCCAGAGGGAATCCATTCCTAATTAACCTATAACCATCTACTAACAGAGCATTCCTACACTTAAGAGTTCCTCTTTCTCAATTGAAAAATGTTTTTGATAGGAAAACATAAAAAATGTTTTTGATAGCCCAAGTAATTTAGTTAATCCTATCATGCAGAGTGTTATCCACTTGTGATTTTAGCAAAAATCCAATTCACCTGGTACCTGTTTTTAAGCCCCTTCTGAATTATCTATTTTTCTTTGGATCACTCATCCTACTATTGGGTTTTTTTTTATTACTAAACCATTCAACTTGTTTCTCTTTTCTTTTATTTTTCTTATCTTCCTACCACGCCCAGTTGCCTTGTCTTGGGATGGTCTAAACAATTTTCACCTCTCATAAGTATCTAATGCTGGCCTTGCCTTTGGTAAATCTTTTGAAATATCTACTCCTGATAAGATTAAACCTTTAATGTTCCTAACCTTAAACATTGTTTACCAATAGTAACCCTATTTTAAACCAAAAATTGTGATAGTTTTCCTTCTGAGTATGGTATTAATTTTTTTTACCAGTGGACACAAAAGTTCAGTGGCCTTTTTTAGATACAATGACTCCACTACCTCTTTATCTAAGAGGGTAGTCATTCTCCTATTATCCAACTGAGCATTAACCCTGAAATGTTTCTTGGGATTTTCTAGAAATTCTGGATCAGATTATATGGGAAATCTAAGAAATCACTTAAACAAATATTTTGTCCCAGGCATGAAGAATTTCCCTTCTAGTGCTCCATATGTATGTGTGTGTGCATGCTTGTGTGCTTGCATGCGTGTGTGTGAGGAAGATGCTAATACACATACACATACATATTTATACTTATTTATGAATAAATATTATACATATGTTTTATGTTCTTTCCAGGAAGGAGAATGTACAGCTATGGGAGTTGGCTATCTCATTGCTATTGGAACATCAAATGGGACAATACTTTGCTATGATTCTCAACAGAAGCATTGCTGGAGCCATAACCAGCCTGATGAGGGACCAGTTACAGCCATCTCTATTAACTCAGAAGCTACTAGACTCTTAGCAGGTTTTGCACTTGGCCTTGTACTAATGCTGGACACTGCAGATGCCAAAGTACTCAGGGTCATTTCTCCCCAAGCTCACACCCTCTCCACTGCTGTCATCCATGTTAAGGTTTAAATATATTGCCATTTTATATTCATTGATAACTTTTTGGAAAATATTTTTTGTTATCTTTAAGGGAAATATTCAGGATGTGCTGAATATGATATATTTATACACACACACCCACACACACACACACCCACACACACACACACACACACACACACACACACACACACACACGATAAACCATATTAAGTGCTTTTCACAGCATCAGTTAAGCAGATGATTTAATAACAAAATGTCTGAGAAAAAACTACATTTAAAAAAGTCATGTTATCAATTACCAATTATAGTGAATCCAAATGAAATACCAGAATATTATCAGAGCAGATCATGGTACATATTATCATGAACTATTTTACTAGATAGGTTGACATCCAAAAGTATTGGGAAATTCATGTGGCTGCACAGCACTCTAAGGCTATGTATCACAGTGTTTTACACTTGAAACACTTGAGAGCCTTATTGGACTGGTTACTGTTTTCAAAATATTTTTGTTTGTTGCTTGTTCAATTCATGTAGAGTCCCTCAGCGCTCGATCTGAATCGATTAATCGATTATTTGGTGATTTGAAGTCTTGCAACAATTTAATTATAATAGCATTACCTGTAATTGGGGTACCACTGCTTTCAAGGCCCTTAATCATAGTTTTTATTCCTCAGGCAATCCTGTCAATTAAAGAGTCCTGACTCACTTGTCTGTTATGTCAAACTTTATTTCTTGGAGCTATTAAAAGTTGAATATAATCCTGTTACTGTGAATTGCAACCTTCTAATCTCATTAATATGAGCTGCTGGAGTATTCCTTTTCTTGTAAGACCATATCCCTCAAACAATGGTTGGATTGTGTCCCATACTTCCTTAGAAGATTCACATTTTTTATATTGTGAATAAGGCTGGCATCTACTAGTAGGCATATTTTAAAAAGTGCCTTGCTATCCTTTTCTTCAGTATTGGGGTCATCCTGTTTAACCGTTTCCTTGAACTTCATCCCACTGATCTTCCAATTTCAATGAGGCCTTCATCTGGAGCTTCCATGAGTTATAATTCTTGTGGCCATTGAGCTTGTCCACAAAGGTTAATGTGTCTGCTGTCATATTCACACTGGTAGGGCCATCAGAAAATTTTTGAATTATTTATGCTTTTACCTAATAAAATGTGAGAGGACACATATAAGAGAGCCTGGGCCCATAACTATTGTTGGGTGACAGGTTGAAACACTGGGAAAGATATTTCACATAAGATACTTCTAATGAATTTAACGTGAGCAAGCATCACATACCATGAGCTACTCAACAACTGTCACAGCGCACTGGTATACACACACACATATATCAATAGATAGAAAAAGAGAATATAAATATTATTATATACAACAAAAATGATAAAACTTGATCACACTCCAACAAAATAAAATAAGAATTCAGTTCAGTAATTTAACAAAAAAAACAGTCTACCAAACTAAGTGACAGATGGAAAAGAGGGAATTCTTTCTTGTATATTTGACAACTTTCTTATATTTCTCTCAATTAGAGAAGGTACCCTTGAATCAGATACCTTCTCTAACTTGACAATAGTTCTCCATGGACACTATTCATAAGCTTTTTGAAATGATGCCATGATTTATAAATAAAATGTTATCTTTTTTTTCTGGAGGTTACAGAAATATTGGATGATACAGATTTAGTCTTTTCTGTTTCAATTTATTTTATTAGCGACCAGTTTTGGTGTCAATAAATCTTCATCAGGCACTAAGAACAGAATTAACAGAATTCTGTTCTTAGTGCTTGATGATGGTGTATTGATACCAAAACCGGTCGCTAATAATATAAATTGAAATGGGAAAGACTACCTCTCTATATCATCCCTAAATTTTGTCATTTGTCCAACCATCTCATTTAATTAATAATTTCCTTTAAAAAAAATTGAAATTAATAATTTTTTATTTAAGTTTCTATTACAACTTTTCTTATTAGTTTACAGACATACCATCTCTTGCTCTCCTGTCAGATTCTGGTGGCTCGGTGTTTGAGATTTCACTCAAGCGAGTTCTGGGAGTTAGATCTTGGGATTCCAAGTGCATTTTCTCTGGGAGCCGTGGTGAGGTAGTGGCTATGGAACCGCTTCTTCTTCTTCCAAATCTACCTTCACATCCTCTTGCTGGCTCCCTTCTTGTAGCAATTGCTACACTCACTAAGGCAAGTGCCTCTTTTCTTCCTCCTGGTATCTATAAATCTAAATAACAACAAAAAATAAACTAGCTTATGTTAAACATTTTTCACAATCCTCATATTTTTGTAAATCTTAGGTGTAAATTTTTTTTCTACTTTTTTTAATATACAACTGTTGGAGTTGGCTATACAAAGTAATCGTTAGTTATTCCTGATCATGGGTCTTACTGCTTATAAAATTTGGTAGAAGTTTGAGTTATTTTCTCCTATTTATTTCTCTTACTTATTACTACTCTGCAATTAATAGTAGTTAGTTTTATTGTTAAGAAGAGAAATGTAAAAGAAAATTTAGGTAGGTAAAAGAAAATTTAGAATTATATTGATTAAATAAACTCTTCTGATTGTATATAGTACCTATGTACTCTTCTGATTGTATATAGTACCTATGTAGTCTTCTGATTATATATAGTACTTAGGGGAAAAGCTGTGGTAAGCTGTTAATTTTTACATATTATATTTAATTTTTAATCTCTATGATGAACTTTCAGTTAACATAATTTAATATCAGTATTGAACTTTTCAAGATCATAAATCTTTTCCTCGTCATTTTCTCTAGCCTTGGTAATACCGTTTCTACCATTATTCAAGGAGTCCAGAAAAACTCAACTGTTTGTTAAAATACAATGTTTGAACCCTTAGTGTCCCAACATTGCCTAGCCACTATGTGCTCCAGAATTGCAAGCAGCTCCACCTTCATTAGGCACTTTTTATTGTTTATATATATATAAGTGCTTTTCACAGCATCAGNGACAACTATATATATATATTTTTTTTTTTAATGCAGCTTTATAATGCTTTCATATACAAAAAAGCCATAAAATATATTTCCCCCAATCGTTCTGTTAACAGTGAAAATGAAAATGCTATGTTAGAAAAGTAAATCAATTTCAAACTCTTGTATTTTCTTCCTTTTCGCAGATGGATCCATTGTAGTATATCCATAGTAGTAATGGCTTTCTATAAATCTTCGTATTTCCTTCATTATATGTCAGTGGAGACAGTATCTGTTATTAAGCAGACAACTTCATACAATATTGTGTTTTTCATAAAATATCTCCTTTTTCATTCTCAGAAACATAAATCTTTGTATCCATCTAATTTATTAGTTTAATAGATGAATTAATCGGCTTTATGTTCAATCCACCTACTCCTGCTAAAGCAGTAAGCCTTAGCAAGACTTACCTTTATATATAACTTGTCAAGCTTCAGATCAAAGAGCACAGTTTTCCTTTGCCTACTTTGATTATCCAAATAGTTAGTGAAATATCCTGATAAAATTTTTGTATAAAAATACCTCCAGTGAAGTTCATTAACCTTTTCCAGTTTTGGTCCTTAAATTAAAAATGAATAATGAAACTTTTTTGTTTGTTTTTGGTAAGTACTAGCATTTTTGCCTTTTAATATATATTAGATATTAGATATTAATCCACTTAAATCTAGCTACAAGCTTTAATTGAAAATAAATACTATTTAATATAAGTATTATCCTTTAAAACTTTCTGATCTCATGAATTTGGCTTTGTAATTCCATTATTTATATGAATTCTTCTTTTTTGCTTTATATAATTCATTGCCATAAATTTTTCCTCAGAGAATCCTCCTTAGTTAATTAAATTTTAAAGTATTTAATTTTTATGCCCATTGGCTCTATATTTCTTTATTTTTTTCTTTCATTAAAACAATAAGGTTTTATTATTATTTCATTAATAATTTTGGATTGTCCAATTATTTTTTCAATATTATATTTTACTGTCAATCAATATATTAGTTAACCCCTCATTCATTATTTTATTTATTCATTCAATTTGTATAATTTAATCAATTAAAATTTAATTTTCTTTAAAAGTTTAAATTTAAAAAAATTAACAGTTAATTAATTAAAACACACTCACATATGCCTCTTTTTTCTTTCTTTAAACCCTTTTTTGTTTCAGATATATTAGTATTAAAATACAATTAGCTATCATACGCAATATACGGATTTTTAATTTCAGGTTTTGCTCATTAGTTTGAGGCCAGGTATAAGAGTACTCTTTACACAAAGTTTGCGATCCCTTGCTACAACTCTTCCTCTCCTCACTTGGCAGTTTTTGGTTATACAAGTTACAGACAGTTCCAGAGTCATGGATCCTGTTTTAGCTGTTGCTAGACATGAATCTATTTTCTTTTATCAGGTATTTTTTCTCTTTAAATAACTTTGATAAAGAATTCTTTAGTATATGGAAGAGAAAATATTTTAAACTGGTCCATCAAGCAATAGGCTTGAGTGATACATTTTAAGATATGAACAGAGGTTCAAGCTAAGCCAATATGTGATTAAAGTGTGTTATTCATTCTCTTTGGATCTCTCCAGAAGTATTAATGTATCCCTGAAGTAATTTATTCACAAGAGGAGTAGTATTACTACAAAAGAGGAGCATTGTGTTTATTTTTATTTCAAAAAAAAAATTCTTATTTAAGATTTTTATATTAAAAAATTATTATTATATAATAATGAAAATATGAAATATTAGATAATTTTCTGAAGGCAATTTATTTGTATATTGGCTTACTCCTGAATATTCACAGGAGAAACTTAACACACAATAAAAAGCCTAACCCTTTATAAACTGTTCCATTTATAAATATTAATTTAGTTGAGGTTTATTATCCCACGTAAATTTTAAACAATTAATGAGAGGGAATATAATAAAAAATCTGGCTGGGACAGATAGATTTTTATACTTTCATTAAAACTTTTTACTATTCTTATTAAGGTCAAACATTGAAATGGTAGGACAGATGGAACAATGCATAAATATGCATCAACTAAAATTAAACATTAATGAGACAAATTATATAGTTCATATTTATTACTTTTCTGTTTATTGTATATGTCATCTTTAGTTTATCTTTACCTGTGAAAAGCAATAGATAGAATTAAATAGTTAGTATACATCATTATTTCCCATAAAGACAGGTCATTTGGTAAATAGTTAATATAAATTAAAACAAGAGCAGCCGAAGAATTGATCCGTAAGAATCAGTTTTCTTTCTTTAAGGTTGCAGTTTTTAATGTATGTGCATTTTCCTTTATTCCATATTTGTTTAGTTTCTTGAGTAGGGATTTCATGATCTACTAGATTAAAAATCTGCTAATATAGCTAAACAATTTTCTTCCTTATTCCAAACAATGCTTTTTTTAATTTTGATGATTAATTTTATTATGGTATTTATTGTTGATTGGTTCTCTAAACATATTGGCACTTGGTAAGTATATTTATCTTTTCACTCAACCGATTAAATGGTGTCACTTCAAATACTTTTAATAATTTTGGTAATATAGCAACTGGTTTGATTTTTTTTCAAAATATCTTTATTCTCTTATGCTAAAGTTTTTATATTCTAGTAAAGATACAGATGAGAATTAATGGCCAATTTTATCTTATAAGGCAATGAAGTTCTCAGTTATCTCCTTGAATATTTATTTTTCATAAAAATTTACTATATATATATNATCCTCTTGAAGGAAATATGTATATATATATTTAAGCCATGTATTATAAAACTCCTACATATACTAATATTCTCCTGACTATTATATAAATTGTGTTGAGATTGTAAACATTGTTCCAAGTATTCCCAGAATCCCCTACTTTTTTTAGATCCCAGCTCCAACCAACCAAACACACCTCTCCTCCTTATAAAGGTCATCCTAGTCACTTCTCCTAGAGTTTGCCGATCTTTTGCAATTGTAAATTTTTCATAGCTATAGTTAAGTATTAATAATTGTATTATTTGCAAATTTTGATGTAAAATTAAAGTATATATTTTTAAAAACCCAACTGAGCCGATATTAATGAACTCATCAAAATATTTTCAAATGAAATATATGCAACGAATTCGGTTATTTTAAAATTATTTATTCCTAATTGCAGGTAGGATATATATATATATATATATATATACACACACACACACACTAGGCTAAAAGACCCGGGTTCATGAGCAGGTCATTGTCATGGGTATGATAAGGGACAACTCCTCATTTCCACTGATTATATCCGTCAGTTTTTAAGGTGACAACTCATCTAAAGGAGTAAACATCTTCAATAAAAATCATGTGTACATGAATGTACTTAAGTCAGGTATAGATCTCTAAGGTTTAGCCAAGCACACATAAGCACTACATGGGGCAACAGAAAATCCCTTGAGTTTATAAAGACAACTGGAAAAAAAAAATTTGATATATGTGTATATATATATATATTTAAAAACGATTGAATACTATGGTTACTAACTATGGACTAATGGTCAGTAACCATAGTATTCAATTGTCTTTTAAATAAAGTAATAAGAGAATGTTTCAAGACAAAAGAGAGAATGCATGTAGGTAGTATCCATAAATTCCTAGCATCTACAGATGTAACAGCTGTAGGCAGCAAGAAGGAAGGCATTCAAGAGATAACCAGTGCCTTATCGTCTTGATAACAATGGTGAAATCTATTGCTTACAAGTAAGTGTAGATAAAACAAAATACATGATGTTCACATAGGCTTCGACGGTCGTCAGATGTATTTATGGGTTTTTCTTCCGGGTTGGACCGTGTCAAATTGTTGTTATTTGCCGAGCTTTCGCACATCATGTGATGGCTCCTTCAGGGCTGAAAAGAGAATGAGAGGTAAAAGAGTACCTGAAGAAGCTTGTTTAATTTATTTAAACAGGTTATAATGACATCTTCAACTAAAGGGATTTTAAGGTCATTGTAGAGTAAGGAGTTTGCGACGTAATAGGGTGCTTCAACTACGGTTCTTAGGATTTTGGATTGAAAGAACTTTATTTTTTGGATGTTGGATGGTTTAGTAGTTCCCCACAGTTCGACTTCATACAGATAGTCCAGATAAGTCTCAATAACGTCTTATAAATGGTAAGTTTGTTGGTCACAGTTGAGGTTGACTTGTGGCTTAGTAGCTTGTAAATTAGTCCAAATCTCATATTTAGTTCCTGTCTTTTGATTTTTGTATGTGTGTTCCATGTTAGATGGGAGTCAAGATGAAAGCCTAGGTACCTGACGCAATCGGAAGTTGGAATAGGGATGTCATTAAAGTAAATTCTGCCAGGTTGTTTCTTCCTTAATGTGAACATAACATGACAGCATTTGCCTTTGTTGACCTTAATGTGCCAGCACTGGCACCTATGCTGTATGTCCATCAGATGCCGTTGGAGATTTTGCCTGGCAGTAAGTGATTCAGCATTGGTAGAAAGGATTGCTTGGCCATCTGCAAAGGTTGCTAGGAGTGTGTTAGGGTGTGAAAGGATATCCAGTTCTAAACTAGTGGTTCCTTTGTAGCAGTTGTAATAGTCAGAATTTTTTCTTGTTTTAGGGCAACCAACCTGCTCACCTCACTTCTTGCATTGCAGTTAGATCAATATTGTATGAGTTGAGTTACATCAGAATCTGATTTAAAGCCTCCAGTCTTTAGAGAGGTAAAATATTTCATTGGCCCAGCTTAAATTTCTTTAGCTGGGTGAAAGTATTTTTCGATCAATCAGTCATTCTTTACTCTATCTATCATAGGGGCTAGATGTTCAGTGATTTCATTGTTTGAAGAGAAGGAGACTCAACATAGTGTCTGACACCAATTTTTTTAAACTACAACTAAGCTTGAAAAATAGCATTAAACTGTAGATAAAAATATAACTATAAACAATAAAAGTAGTAGGCTAGAAGTCTTAGTTTATACAGTCCAAAATTTCAATAGAAATATTATGTTTTAGCAGTTTCAATATTACATTAACTCAGTGAATTTTGATATATGACATTAAAATGAATAATAAATTATATAATTTGTTATTTAGAAAAACCCAACCAAACTTTAAGAGTGGAGTTTACCGGAAGTTCCAATTTTAAATATAGATATTCAATAACTTGGATGCTAATGAATTAGAATAGTTTGCAAATTTCTTTTTTTGCAAAACATTATCTGTATTTTTATATTGCTTATTTAAAATCATACAAATTATTTCATAAATACAATAAATCATTGCATACATAAGTATCAGTAAAATCAAAAGGTGAAGCAATGACAGGAAAGAAAAAAGCAAAAAGAAATCATTGCAAGCAAACTTGCAGTACTTCTGAAACTATTTTTATTTTATATATGTTGTGTATAGTTAGGTTGTTAAATACATTTTAGGTAAGCATGGAGAGGACTGGTAGGATGTCTTGTTATGGGCTTCATGGACTAACTCTTAGCTACTCTGCTATTGCGTGCCATTGGCTGAGCCTCCGGACGATGGCAATCCTTGACTCTGATTCAAAACTCCATCTAGTTGACGTAAGAACTAAGGCTGAACTGGAGATCCAGGACTTGTCCAATGTAAACCTTGTTTACAACAGTGTTGCATTTGAAGGGATATACACTGGAGGAAATGTTAGCAAAGCAATGGCAAGTTCTTAAATAATTTTCTATATTTCTCTATTATAATTCCTTTTTACAGTGTTAATATGAGGGTATTAAATAATTTAATATAGTTCTAAAAATATCCAATATTCTTAACTTATTAAAATATTCAAGAGGACATATGATCATAATTCTTAGAACTCATAACACAAAAGAGGTACCCTTTTACACTCTTAAAACAATTTTAGTAAATCATTTGAGAAAATTTTTGTTGTGTCGAAAATATTAAATCAATTATTAATTTAGTTATTCTTAATACATAATTTATTAACCATTAGTTGCCAGGATTGATAATAGCCTAGGGAGAATCTAATGCTGTGAATAATGCTTAGTTGGCATTTATTTAATTGTTGGATCAATATTGAAATGTCACTTCAATAAATTACTTAATAATTATAATAATAATATTCAGACATAATATTTTATGTGCAACAGATTTAATTGGAATGAATGTTATGCTTTTCTGTGAATTTAATGTACATTTTGTTCAAGTTGATATATAAAATGCTCCTCATTAAGTAGACTATTTTAATTGAGTTATTATAAAAATATTGATAAGTGTTTGGTGTTAATTTTAAAATGTCTTTAAATATAAAACAGAATCAGGTAAAATGAACACTTTTTACAAACAATTTAATTATAAACAGTTTAAATCAATTTTATTTGTTTCATTAATGAGCATTGATTCTTTTGCAGTTAGTAAAGTTAATAAAAAAAAGAAGGTATTGTTGTAATAATGAAATTATCCTCACTATTGATATAAAACAATTTTTTGGTTTCCAACATCTGTACCTAACTGCTTTATACTCATAGGAACTAACTTGATTTTTTTTTTTCACACTCTTATTTACACTGCAAAAATATTATAAAAGTTTGTCCCTTTCAAAAACAAATATTCAAAAATCCTCTTGAAGGAAATATGTAAATGACATTTATTTGGACACTCAATATATATGGCACACAGATATTTAATATTGAATCAGAATTAACTTGTGTCATGCAGAGTATTCCTGATTTTGCTATTGAAATAAAAGGTAAATTATGAGCATGCATTTTATGAAAAAATAAATAAATTAAGCAGTAGGATCACAGCCCAGCGATCTGTACAACAATCTCAGTAATGAGTTTCAAGAACCATATTAATTCCTCATCTGCCTATAAGTATACAGAAGAAAGGTTATTACCTCAATTTGGTAATTATTTTATTACTAAAGAATTACCAAATTGAGATTTAATAAAGTAAAGCACGTTTCACAGTGTTTTCATCTTATGTTTCACGTATTTTTTTTTTTTTTTTAAATGTTGCAGGCTCTTGCTGGAAAAATGGCTTGTTACAATTCTGTTGTTAGTTTTGGAAACCAGTTAGTTCTCCTTGGAGGTAAAACAGTTCATATGATATCTATTAGGTTTTGGTCAGAGAGGATAAACAACTTCATTAAAGCAGTAAGTCTTTCTGAAATTATATAGTTCATTTTATATAATCCTAGAATTTTTCAATTTTTTTCAATCTAGATAAAAGCATAATATATTATTGGAAATTTCTAAACTCTTAGCTGATAAAACCTTCTTTATTAAATGGAGTGGGACCGTCCGACTCAATATTTTCCTGTAAAACCTCATCCATATCCATTGGGTCGCCCAGAGCCCCCTTCTTTCTTTCTAATATTGTATCTTCGTTGCTAATTTTTTCAAACCAATGCCGCCCAGTGGGCTGGTCAAGGGCATATTTCCCTTAATATTTAATAATTTCACAAGTTGCTTCAGCGACTGTGAAATTTTTTTTTCCTGTAATGCTTTAAAGATACAAGAATTTTGCACAACCCTATCACATTTCTTCATTGAAATATCCGAGGCAGAATTTTTTGAAGAAGTCAAATGGGATTTAACAAGCATAGAGTTAGAGGATTATTTAGTATTGGTAAGTATTATATATATTTAAAACATTTACAGTACATTAAAACCTTGAATTTGATAAGAGTCATTTTTTTTTTAATACTCCTTCCTTTTGGAACTTATAAAACTTAGCATTCAAAGCACTTTTAATTGGATTTTTAGAATAGATTTGAGGATGCACTGAAGTTAGGAATGGATTTTTATGAAGAAAGAGGAAAGGCTGTGCTAGGCCTAAGAGGACCAAGAGATGCTCGTCAAAAAATTATTAAGGAAAAGGTATTAATTATAAATTAATTCTATTCTAAGTATATTTTTCATATACTTTTGAAATTTAATATTTTACAATCAATTATAGATAATTCTAATTATATTGTATTATCTAATATAGTGGTAGTCAGTGTTTTGTTCATAATTAATTTTGGTTTTAACTAAGGATCTTCTATATACTCTGGGGACTATGCTTCATCTTTATGAAATTTTTTTCTTTAATTTCCCTTTTACAAAAATTATTAATCTTTGCTTTCTGTGACATCCAATCTATGATATTTCTTAGTATCTTTTTATCTCTTATAAGTTATTAAAATGACCTATTAGAGAAAAAAAACATGAAAAATTAGGAGTCTCAGAGGGGAAAGACCTGTTGAGGATGTATTTATTCACATCCTACAGCATACTAGTAAAGGTATAGTTTAGCTCATATTTATGGCCACCTAAGCTCATTTAATGAAGAAGTACCTGAAATAAGCGCTTCTCAATGATATTTTTCTTTAATTGTCAAAGCTGTATTAAATAATACTATTTTAAGACTGTATACTCCCAGGAGCTCACTAGTAACCCTCTGGTTATTAAACTAAGAAAGAATAATAGAAGGAAAACTAACTATGCTTTGTTGCCCTGTGAGTATTAAACCGGGAACCTTTGGCTAAGAAGTGTATTGTCATAATCTGCCCTGTTAGCCCATGCTACCCTGCTTCCCTTCTTTTTAAAATGGGACACTTAAACTTTACAGTGAACTGACAACTAGAGAATGAACTGAGTGAGAGGGAAATGGTCAAAGAGCCTTTCTTGGCTTGAATAAAACTTGCATTATGTGAATTAACGGCAAATTTACTCTTAGTTAAGTAGTTATTAGACAATTTTATTCTTTATTTTTGATTATATTGCGGTATTAAATTTAGTTTTAAACTATTTTTTAAAACCAAACAATAGATTGATAGTTACTAGAACTAAATTCAATTATTTATTATCACCCATTATTAAAAAAATTGTATTATTTAAGTAGTACATGACCTATTTAGAGTGTTAAAAAAATTGTTTTGTATTTCTTAATTTAGGTAAAATTTATTTTGAAAAACATTTACATTTTGAATTATGGATGTGTATTTTTTTTTTGTATACTAATATTAAAATGAGCAACTAAATGATTTTTAAAACAACGTTTAAGAAACCGAGTACTTTTGCTAAAGAATTTTTTTTTAAAACTCATTTTACTCCTGAACCTCTATCCATTCAGGTAATGGTATGAAAAGTACAAAAATAACAATAAGCAGCTATCTCTGAACAGATCCTTATAAAAAATAATTCTCCTTTTGCCATGAGGGTTTAAAATATGATGATTACCTGTAGAAAACTCATCCTGAATGACCTCAATTGGTTGAAGTAAAAATACTTCATATTCTTTCAACTTGGTAAATTAATTAAAGATAACTTTTTCTAAAAGGTTATTTTTACTACCAATGAATATAGAACTATCATGCCTACTATTATCTGTCTTCATTGGTTTCTGCAAACCATCCTTCGTTGGCGAGCCCTTTCGGACATTGTCCATCTTCATGGCTGAATACATGTGTTCACTGTCACCGTCTGTATTCAACTCTTTTTATGTAATAGAATGAGATGCATTTCTTCTTGAGTTATTATAGACTTATTATTACTGTTATCCTAGTATTATGTGATTATGACATTTTTTTATTTTAGGTTGTTGACACATTATCAAAATATATTGATGTAATTCTAGCTGAAGACCCAGAAGTTAACTTTCATGAAGCAGTCCCTTTAGTCATTGATTACTGCCTAGATTTGGATCAGAAGTAATATTTTTCTCTTTTTTATATTTACTAGCACTAATTTCAGAAAAGTTGTTTAATACTATATTAATATTAATTCTTTATATTATTGAATCAATGGATGTATTTTGAATTTAAAAAGTTGTAATTTGAGATATCCTTAAGAAAATAATTACTATTTTTTAAATTGTGTATAAACCTCATAATATATGTGCTTAGATCTTTAAGCGAGTGTGTGTGTGTGTGAGAGAGAGAGCATGCTCATCAGTATGAATGTGTGCATGAGGTATCTAACAACATTCTCTTCTGTAATGATTATTGTCCTCAATACCTACAGATAATTTCAAGTGAGTTTTGCATCCAATTTTCCTAAAAGTGAAATGAATTTGTTTTATTTTTCTATTGTAAGGCAGTGTTGTATTCTTTAGAATAATTAAGCTCTCACCAGTTTCAACAATTTTCCTGAAAAACCTAGTTTCTTCATTATTTTCCTAGACAGCTTCTGATTACTGGACCAATTGCATTTAATACAATAAGTACGTCCTTATTTACTTTTTTCTGGTATTTGTTTCGGGATGATTATTTGATCTGAAATGCTTCTGAATCCAGTTTGTTAGTCATCCTGGGCATTTTGATAATACAAATTAATTTTGTTGAACATAATGCGCATCAGAATATTTTATGTATCTGTGAATGAGGTTGTTTTTGAAATTTTTGCATTCTGTCGTGGAACTTTTATCAAGTTGGGCTGATGAGACCTTCATTCCAGATTTTTTTTTTCATATCTTGAGTAATAGTTTAAATATTATGGCATTACTGTATATCTCCTCCAATTTCGAATACCTGTCTTAATATGTTACCTATTCAGGGAGATTTTGATTTCACAAGACCATTTGAATGTCGAGAAGATCTGGTTCGTCCACCATTTCTTCCTTCATATCGTCATTTGCATTCATTTTCACATCTGATTCAGTTCTTGAGTGGTGTTTTCAGATTTCTATTGCTTCACCTGTTACAACAGTTAGCTGCCCATTTTTTTCAATTTATCTGGAAGCTTCTAGTTCTTTTAATTTCAATGATGGCTCCCACTTTCAGCCAGCCTGCTAATTCCTTTATTCTCCTAAGCCTTTGGTTGACTTTTAGACTAAATTATTTATGTTATATCTTTATTGCTTATCTTATAGGCTAGGGGTGGGTTTAATTCAATATTGCTTTTAAATCTTCTAATATGATTTTTATATCATATTTTAAATCTGATCATAAAAAACATCTAATAATAATATTTTTTTAAACTCTCCATTGAAAGAGAGGATTGTTTGGTTGGAGCTAGAATCTGAAAAGAGTGGGGGATTCTGGGAATGCTTGGAATTCAAGCACAATTCACATATTAATCATGATAAATATTCTTATATGTAAGGAACTTATGATACATGACTTATATATATATAACAAATATGCTTTATATGCCAGAATTTTTAGTTTTTTTTGTTGTTTTTTTTTAAAATGAAAATGGCATATAACTGTTGAATGTCATTTAATATTTAAATAAAATTCAGCACTGATCCATTTATTGATATAATAAATATTTTAGGATTTATTCAGTAAATATGTCGCACTGGGAAAGCCAAGGGGATCATTTCAGGGCTCGCAATCCTGTCACAGTGGGTTCAAATCCTGCCCAGGGCAAGCTTTTATTTCTTTTTTGGGGTGTTTAGAATAGAATGACAACTTGTAGATAGCCCATCTCTCTAAGGTCCTCTATAAATGTAAAAACAGTACACAAAATATTGCCAACATATTTTAGAATAATGAACAAATTTTAATTTTAACTATTAGTATATATGCATCTTTTGGGGGATTCAGCATATGGATCAGGCTTTTGTTTAGCATGGAAAATGAAAATAAAGGGAAATAAACATCCATTTTAGATATCTTGGCTGCCAGAACTAAGATGAATGAAGTAGCCAAAATAAAGGGTGTCCCAAAATAACGCAAGATTTGAATTAAAAAGAAAATGTTTTTAGTATTTTTGTTGTTATTTTTTATTGAACCATAAACTACATATGATAGGGTTATTTATAGAATAACACATCGGGCAAATGGCCACCAAGGCTTTGCATGCACATGAATTTTGTTGATGCAGCGTTGAATCTCCTCCTTTAATATACGTGTGGTTGTGGGAATGTTGACATAGACCTGTGATTACAAACAACCTCATAAAAAGAAATTTATTTGTGTGAAAGTAAAATTACATGATCTAGATGGCTAATTCTGATCACTGAAACAGAGAGTACACGACCTGGAAATGTCTCATGCAGTAATTGAATTGTTTCACAGGCTGTGTGGCAAACACATTTGCCCCATGTGTTATTCCATAAATAATCCTAACTTATATACTTTATTATTCGATAAAAAATAACAATTAAGAGACTAAAAAACTATGTTTTATATTAAATTCAAATCTTGCATTAATTTTGGGATACCCTATAAGATGCCTTCATTGGTTACCTTTATAAATAAGATGATGAAGTAGGAACACTAATGTTGGTGTAATGTAATTTATGGTCTGTATTATAATTAAGTGAATAAAATTTCATCTTACTTGCCTTCTGACCACTTTAGCTTTCTATCCTCTATCCCATTTTCTGCATTATATAAATTTATAGTTTATTTTGTTTACAGTTTATTAAATTGAATTCTGCTAAGTAGCCTTAATTTGCAGATTTAATTTACATTTAACCAAAATTATTAGTGAAAGAAAAAATCTATTAAAAAGCAAAATTTTATTATCAATAATGAGGGTTAATAGGAATCTTGAAACTTGACTAATTTTTTTTTCTTAAACTCTACTGGCTGTAATATTTATTTAAATACCTTATAACTCAATGACTTACTAGAAATAATGTTTGGTTATGAATTAGGGTTTACATGAAACAAAATTTAGTTTAAAAAGTTAATACAGTTTATTTTTAACCAATTTTTCATCAATAATTATAAAATCAACAACTCTTAGTTCTTACCATTAAAATAGATGCACTTCATTATTCATAATGTTCAAAATATTAATTGTGGATGAATTATCATCATATTTTTACCTGAAATTCATGGGTGATAAACTTTTTTCCCATTTTTTTTCTTCTTTGAGTGTTTATCCTTTATTATAATATATAGTCAAATAATAAAATTTGACTATCAAATAATTTTAGTTCAGACATTATTTTATTTATTTATTGCACTAATAAAAATAAACTCTCAACATGTTATTCAAAAAGGGTGTCATTCTTTGTAAATCCTTGAATAAAACCTTAACTTTTCTGTTGTCATTTTAACAATTTACCATTGTTTTCCTAGAAGTGGTTAAAGTTATGATTTTATTATTCTCAAAGCCCACTAAGGTGACTGTGGGAATGGAGTGTTTTTAATTAATACTTCTTACTCATTAAAAACATGAATTCCATGAATAAACACAATTCCTAGCCCAATTTTAATTCTTAAATAGATTATGACCAGAATCTCATGTGAAATTTTTTGTATGCCTTAAGGTCCACTATCTCAGAGGACGGATTCATATCATATCCCGTGAAATTAATTTTACCATCAGTAAATATTTGTTTTAGTTTTTGTTTCTATATTGTTCCTTGCATATTTTCAATAAAATGAATCAATGTCTCATAGTTACTGAATTTAATTATTTTATCCCCATTTCCATTGTTTTGATTTTAGTGATATGATATTTGAAAAATTATGGAATGGTTTGAATGAAGGTCGGACCATATTCCTTGAATCAATGGAGACTGCTATTATTGAAGGTAAATTGACATCTCTTCCGCCTGAAATAATGCAGAGGCTTGTTGCTTTTCAGCAATCAACCCATTCTTGGAGTGTAAGTTATATTGTTACACTTATGAAATAGTCTGAACTGTGATTCAGTGTATGCATGAAGCACACAGCTTCTACTCACTCCACTTTTATTGTAACTATCTTTTATCTGCTCATAATAGTGAAAGTGATATCTCAACTAATAAAAGAAATAAAATTGCTTGATTATCTATAAATATTTATAAGTGCATAGTATTGCTTCTAGCTATACTCATAGGCAGAAGATATTGTTTGATTAAATATTTGAATTTTTTCAGAAATTGGTTGCTCTTATTAATCATATTATTTAAAATTTTTATTAATTGATTAGGACTTGACAGCAGCAAACTCCTATAATTTCTTATATTCAAGAGATAACCAGTGCC
>KZ806974.1:316324-329612 GCA_000696205.2 Oncopeltus fasciatus
ATATATATATATATATATATATATATATATATATATATATATATATATATATATATATATATATATATATATATATATATATATATATATATATATATATATATATATATATATATATATATATATATATATATATATATATATATATATATATATATATATATATATATATATATATATATATATATATATATATATATATATATATATATATATATATATATATATATATATATATATATATATATATATATATATATATATATATATATATATATATATATATATATATATATATATATATATATATATATATATATATATATATATATATATATATATATATATATATATATATATATATATATATATATATATATATATATATATATATATATATATATATATATATATATATATATATATATATATATATATATATATATATATTTGTACATACTTTAAGCAATTTTTAATTTTTTTTGTTGCATGAATTCATTAATGGCTAAAATTGGTTGGGGGAGGAGGGATCTGGAATGATACCAGATATGATGATACCAATAATACCTGCATTATTATTGGTGCTATGAAAAAATGAGTAGAACAAAATAGGTGCAAAATTTAAAACATTTTTCAAAAAAAAATTAAGAAATGAATACTAAGTAAGGTATTTAAGAATGTAATATGTGATATTTGTGTATTGGGAGTTCCTCTTATTTTTCAAATTTTGAAACCAAATTTGGTATTTAGACTTTTCATTACAAACCCTTGAAAGGTTTCTTTTTATATAAGTTTTTTTTTTTTTTTGTTTATTTATTCAATATTTTGTAATATGCAGAGTTTTAAAAATATGAATAATTTTATTTTCCTTTATTTATTTCTAGTCACTTGAAGATTGTATTCAGAGAGTGGATGTATCTTGTCTTGATATTGAGCAAGTTATTACAATTTGCAAGAAAGAGAAGCTTTATTCAGCACTAATATCAGTCTGGACTAGGGCCATGAATGATTATACAAGCCCTCTTACTGAATTAGTTCCTATTTTAAAATCTCATATTTCAGGTATGCTATTAATAAATTCAATATCTTATGTTTATTTTAATTGTAACAAAAGTAAACATTATTCATCATGTGTGTTCTCATAAAATTTGAACCAGTATCTGTACTTATATTTTGGGCGGCCATACCGATTATGAACAAATAATAAATGGAAATATTGAATGAAAATATATCGATTATGATTTATGTGAATCTTTGAATACTGCTATAACAAGAGGAGCAGTCACATTTCTTAGTCAAATAAGTTCCACCCACTGAGTTAACATGCCCTGAATAACTAATAAAAAGGTAAAATTTCAATATGACCCAATTTCACTATGTGGCGATAGCCTCATTAAATTCAAAATAAGACATTGCCCAGGTTGTTGCAGTGGTAGTTTATCCTTCCTTCAGGTGGTTGATTGTTAGCTTTTACCTTTTGATATATCTTCCATTTCCTAATATATACTCATGAACATAGCATACAATCTGTTGCATGCGCAGGCTGAACCAGGGGTAGAAATCCTCATACACTAAATAAAATGCCGGGTCTGATTGTAGTAGTTTATGCAATAATGAATTTGCCAATATTAATTGTGACTTCTGAATTAGCACCACAATAATATTGTCATAGCATAAATGAAATGTATATAAATTATTTGCTATTTTAATAAAAAAGGGAGCAAGAAAAATGTTGATGTTTCATGAAATGAAAAGTACAGAATTTATAGGTTTACAATGAAAATGGATTATTGGCATTAGTTTAACAAATAGAATAATATTGTATTCAAGGGAATTACAAAAGAAATGAACTTAATTAAAAATGATAAATTGAATAATTAATTAATAAATAATAAACATAAATAGTTTGTAAAAATTGTGTGAAATCCTAATTTTTACTTTGACTGCAACTATTTAGAAGATTCTTTGTTGTACGAAGGAGAGAGAGAGAGAAGGAATACATAATAATAGGTCTGACCTGGTTGTGAGTTCACGGAATATAAGATTGTTGGAAATAACAAACTGCGCCGAATCCGGGTGAAGAAGAAAACATCGTCGTCTGGTTGAACTGATGAGGCCGGCTGGCAGTCAAAAACTGGTGTGCAGGCAGCGTCGGCCAAAGTACGGCTTCGGTGAGATGTTGGCAGTGCGCTAATTGTTGGATTACTAGTGTGGTATTGATTAGCACACTTCCGTAATGAAAATGAAGATTCAAAAAATTAAATAATTAAATTTCGCTATTTCAGGAGAATAAAATGTTCAATCAACTTGAAATGTCTCCGATAGGGAAATAGCGAGAATCACTTGTACAGTACGGTGCTATCACGTCAAGGGACAAAGCTTAACTGATAGGCTTAAGAGTATTTGAACAACAACAACGAATTCCTTCTCTCCCCCGTGTGACCTCCCTCTCTCTCTCCTTGTTTATATTAGTAAAATTATAGTTCAATAAGAAATCAAAATATCAAAAATCAAAATAAAACTCAAAACTTATTATTTACAATTATAATCATAATTAAAAAATGATTTATGGAACTAAAATGTATGAAATTAAAATAATATTTAATTTTTCATATTTAAAATAAAAATAATATAAGGAAGATAATTTCAGGATAATAATAAAAATAAATGTTGAATGACTTCAACACAATCCCAGTTTATAATATTACTAGCAGATTCTCTAAGTGTTTCTGGTCACACAAAGGTGTTTGGCCTCAGGTGGCCTTTAACACCATTGAGTAAGTGTGTTAAGTTATTGTTAAAACCATTGCAGAGCAATTCAGAATAGATCTTTTGTACCACCCTGCTACTCTGATAAATTATTGGAGTAAACAGAGGGTATAGGGAGTCAGTAATTACTGGATAGAAGCATTCTTCTCTGCATTTGGGTGCAACCCCTGCAATGAGCATGCAATAGCCATGATAGCAGACTTTGACACATCCAATCTCATACTTATTCAGGTTTATGCAAAGTCTTGCCTCTTCAAGGCTTCTGAATACTTCCAAGAGTATTCAAGTCTAAGTTTCAAAGTCAGAAGTCTGGATCCCAGGAGTAGAAATCAATTTATCTTGTCCAGAGAAGTTGTGACATAAGATATAATATGTGGACCAAAGACTTTGCACTCGTCTTTGGAAAGGATAGTACTAGTGAGGCCAAAGAGCATTACCATGAACTGAAATAGAACTTCCCCTGGAACAAGGAGAAACAAGATCCTTAGGCAGCTCACCCTCTTCATTTTAAAGTTTATTTTGTATAGATATTGAGTATGTGGAAGATTCCAAGAATGTGACAAATTTGGCATAGAATATGAACCCTTTTAAAATCAGTATTATTCTTGTGGCAGTCGACGCAGAAACTATAACTTCTATGAAGTATCCATATCATAGCAATGTGTGAAAACCACTCTGCCTGGCTGGGTTCCACTAAACCCTTTTTCAGTTGTTAGTGCTGTTTTGAAATCATTGTTTCTAAGACCATGATGGAATAGCAATATGCACTTTGCTTCACAAGTTTAGAACCTGGTTTGAGCTCTATGTAATGCTTGATTTTATTAGTTCATCCATAAAATTTCTCTGATTTCTTGGCCCTTTCAGCAATGGCATTTCAAGATCTACTTTTTTCTGTAAAAGTACGTACTCTAGATATGTATCTTAAGTTTTGGATGCTCTTCAAAAACTATCTCAGGGGCCTTAACTTTCAAATTTTAAAAGTTTATACTTTATTACTTGAGTCGAATTAGCCAAAATTTGTATAAACCAACATTCTTGGGAGTCAAAGTCATTGCTTAAATACAGAGTTCATTAACCTTAGCAAAAATCACCTCACGGTTACTCTTCAAACAGTTGTGTTTTGAGCCTCAGAGTCTTCCATAGATCTTCATATTGGGAAGAGAGTGAAAAGGGATCAACCACTGTTGTGAAAACAACAGGATAATATAAAATGTACCAGTTAAGATAAACGTATATAATGTGTATGTCATTTGGTGGACAAACTACATACCCATTATATACGTGTTTTTTTACGTATATTTTTTATGTTATATTACGTATATTTTTTTATTCGATTTCAGTTTGTTTTGTGAAATATTGAGGAGGTTATGATTCTAAATTTTCAGGACAATTACAATAGTTTATTTTCTAAGATAACGAACTGAAACCTATTTTATTATATTGTCAAAGTGGACCAAGCCTATTCTGGGTTTGATTGTAGCCTGATGAGCACCTGTTCTTTAAAATATATTGAATTATTTTGATTTGGATAAAGTAATAATAATATTATATAAAATAATGTAACCCTGACACCTGAAGCAACAAATGGAGATGATTAAGAAAAATAATATAAAAATGGATGTATTTCACTTCAGAAGGCCAAAGTGCTCAAACTAGTTTCATCTACTATTGTTTCCATTTTTTCGGGCTGAAAACTGTCTCATAGTTGATTATTCATGGTGACCATGCTTGATTGTTTTTTCCCAAAAAGGATTTCTTTTTATATGAGTTCAATTAACTAAATACACCAAAATTTTCTATTTTTTCTTCCATATTTTCTTGCCCTTCATGAATTAACCTAAAAGGATAATAAAGGTAAAGGAATTCTTACCATATTTCATAATAACATTTTGACCAGCAGCTAGTTTTTAAACCTATTTAGAGATGTATTTATTCATTAAGATTAATAAATATTTGATACTTTATTTATGTACATATTACTTTATTAGTATTAAATATTTACTATTAAATATTTATTATACTATTAAAACAAAGATATCATATCAACATTTTTATGTTTTTTATATAATAAGGGAACTGGATTGTGAAGGAAAGCTCATAAATATGATCATGATTTTTTTGCACCTCTAGCCTTCAAGGATTCATTGAAATTTGATTTTCCTCCTTAATTTCCTAAAAAAATATTAATCAAATATTTAAATTCCTTTAATTCTTAAATAGAAAGACTTGTCATAACACACATGTTTTGCATAAATTTGATATATGTGTGATTGTATGTTCTCTTTTTTTTTTAATATGAGAGTATAAAGTTTTGAGTTTTTTTTTTTTTTTTTTTTCCCTTAAATGAACAATTCAAGAAAAGGAATATTTTTTATTTTAATAAATGGAAATAATTTGTAGCAATCTACACAGTGGAGCTTTTAAATGAAAAAGTATGAAATACTGATTATTGTAAAAAGTAAATGTGATCATTACAAGTAGAGAATTTGTTGGGTTTCGGTCAAGGTTGATCCAAAAAAAATACAATTAAAAAAAAATGTATTTTTATCATCTGCCAACATTTTGTCATTTGCCATCTTCAGGGCTGTAGAAATACAGTCTCATAAGGAAAACAAAAAAGACTCTATGAATTACGTTTGTATTACATAAAATTGACTTAACTAAAAGTAATGTGATATCAAATGCTTTGGAAAACAATAACAAATGTGTAGAAAATTCACCACACCTGCCTATCATGAAGGCGAGAGGGGAAGTGTTGTTATGTGGATCAAATGTTCATGACTGAGGGGTAATGTTTGAAAATTAGGAAATCTTAAGATGGGCACGTGAATGGTGGGGGAGTGTCAGGCCATGGGTACAAAGGGAGAGCAGCCTGCATCAACGGGAGCAATAACAGGAATATAAGACAAGTTAGACAGGTTTCTTTATAAGGAGGATTAATGGTTTTTCAGAATGTTGAAAATGTTTGAATAAGTTGAAGAAATTTGTTCTTTGTCATTTCTGTTGTTAACTGGATTGTGTTATAAGTTAATGTGAACGGTTTCAGATAATAGGCATTTGTGTTCATAGGGTTCAGTGGAAAGAATGGTAATGATATCAAAGTCAAATATGTGTCCTTCATGAATGATGTGTTTTGATATCTTAATTTTTTCATAAATTTCAGGATTATAGGAGAGAGAATGTAAAGTAAAGTCATTGTTTTGGGAGATGGGCTTGGTTTGGGAAATGGATATGTAGAATTGGTTTACAAGTTTTTTTAATGGTGTGCGTGGGGAAACCATTAGAGAGAAGGATGTCTATCACACCTTTAATATTTTTGTTGTGGAGAGTGTGAGTGATCTGTGGATAAGATTTTTTGCCAAATTTATTTTTGATGATGAGGTTGAAATGAGGCTACCTGGGTAAGTGTGCTTAGTGTACCAATCAGTGAAGATAGAGCCATTGGTGTTACGAAAGATTAGGTTGTGGAGGAAGAGGAGTTGATAATCAGACTCAATTTCTATGGTTAATGGGGGTTATGAGAATTGAATGCAGTTAGAATTTGAGTTTGTATTATGTATATTTGTTAATGTGTGTTCCGTCACATAATTTTTTAAAATGGTTGTTGAATTTTGTGATAAGTTATGGTGTGGGATCTCTGTTGCTGTGAGTAGGGGTATATGTGGTTATGTCAGAGAGTAAAGTGAACATTTTTTTGGTGTAGTCATTCCTGTCCATAATAACAGTTTTATTGCCTTTGTCGGCTCTGGTTATTATGATATTGCTATTTTGGTTTTTTATGAATTTTTTGGGTGGTCTTGAGGAAAATTCAGAGTAGAGGAGCGAGTCATCAGGTTTAGAGGAGTAAAGGTGGTTTTTGATGAAGTTACTGAATCAGATCAACATCAGACTGGATTCTTAATCAACTATTAATTTGGGAATATTTGATTTAGATTCTTGAGGAAGGACTAAGAGGTTGGGGCCTAAACTTATTATAGTCTGAACAGGAGGGGGGATATCAATGGAGGAGTTGTTATTAAGCCAATTTGGGTTGCTTGTTGGGTAGGTTGTGGTGTTGTTGATGAGTGTCTTAGGAGTTTCAAATTTTTTAATGAGCTGACTCTCACCTTTATGAGAGGTAGAGTAAGTGCATTTTCTACAATTTTTCTATTAATTTTCCACAGCATTTGATATCTATTTGATATTTAGTTATGCAATTTTATGAATAATAATTTTATTCATTTAGTTTTTTTGTATTTCTTATACATTTTATTTCAACAGCCCTGAAGATGTAAGCCAAAATGTTGGAAGATAATTAAAAGTAAATTAATTAAATTGTATTTTTTTCAACCTTGATTGAATCTTAAAAAAATCTCTACTTGCAATCATTACAGTTCGGACTTATGCTTATTAATTTCTTAAATCAGAAAATGGCCTTGAATTGGAAATGAAATATCTCCTTTTCATTATATTTTATAGCCAGCTCTTTTATCTTATTTAAAAATAAATAAACATATTCTGTTAATTGAGAAACAAATTTTTGTCTGTAAAATAGTAGAAATGAATTGGATTGAACTCTAAAGCAAGCACATAATGTAGTTGAAATTGAAAAACAATTAAAACATTTACATATAACTCATTCTAATAAATATTATTGGAGCAAAAATGAAATCAACAATTGAATGAATATAGAAGTCATACATATTTCAAAATGAATCATGACTGGACTCATAAGAGAGTAAAGAGCACTTCTGGGCACTGTTCAATATCTTTTTCATATTCCCTTTTTTAACTGCATCCCACTATTATTCATAATAATTACATGTGAGTAAAATCACATATGAAAATTTGATTAGTTAGCAGAAAATCATATTATTTTGAGTTGATATTTCAGTAATTTATTATTTAAGCAATAATTATTTATTTTAATAATAGGGCAACTAAAACTTTTTTCTGGTATACTTAACCACTAATTTATGTTTACTACAGAAGATGGGAGTATTAGCAATGAAGGAAGAAATCTTGGAAATCTCCTTCTTGTTTATGTTGCAACCTGTCTATCTGGAAGTCTTGGAGAAGAAAAAGGAGAAAGAATTCAAGTAGTAAGGGCTTTAGCAAGTCAGCACACTCTAGCTGCTTCAGATGATGAACCACCTTTCCCTTGTATTAGGTGAGCTGTTGATCTGTAATATATATGTAAAGTCTTTTTTTTTTCTTCTAGTTGCCTTTTCTTCATTGTAGACGTGCCATTGTATGTAATGTGATGTCTAAGCTACTCTCTTTTGTTAAGCCATGTAAGAAAGAAAAAAAAAGTAATTACTTTTAGTTTAGTTTCCTTTTGATTACTAACATTATCATAAGCAATTTTTTTAGTGACTGACAATCGCTAAAAACAAGCGAGTATTGTAATTACATTATTAACTCCTTGAAGAAGTGAGCTGTCAAACCAATTTGTAAAATGAGAAAAAACTTTATTTAAAAAAAGAGATATTAAAATTGTGGTGGAGGGAGGAATTTGATGTGTAATAGAGAGTGTTAGTGATCATTCTGATTATTATTTATTAGTGATTATTCTGAGGGTTTTGAATTGAAAGGACTGGATTCGTTGTATGTTGGAAGGCTTAGTGGCACCACAGATTTCCACATCTTATGTCCAGATTGGTCGTAGTAATGTTTTGTAGAGCGTCAGTTTGTTTTCTATTGTAAGATTGAAATTCCTATTCATGAGTCTGTATAGGAGTCCTTGTCATTGATTTAGTTCTTGTCTTTTAATTTTAGTATGGTCACCCCATGTGAGTCATGAGTCAAGATGGAACCCCAGGTAATGAATGGAATTTGAGAGTAGTAAAATATTATTGTTAAATTTCACAATTTTAGGTGAGTTTTTCTTCCATAATTAGAAATTAACTTGAACGCATTTTGCTTCATGAATTCTCCATTGCCGTACCATTTTTGAATGCTATCAAGATGATCTTGTAAGTTTTAAGAAGCAGTTTTAGGATCGGGGTGGGAAGATTGGATAGCCTTGTCATCTGCAAATAGAGCTAAGAGGGTACTTAAATAGATAGGGATGTCAGCAGTGTACAGGATAAATCCAAGCACACTACCTTGAGGAACTCCTGCTTCCAATTGGTAGAAATTGGAGTAATCTAATCCTTGCCTAACCCTTAAGAAGCGATTGGATAAGTAAGACTTGAGTATTAGGTAAGTGTTATTAGGAAGTAAGGATTTAAGTTTAAACAAGAGACAACCATGTGGATTCTATCGAATGCTTGTGAAACATCCAAAAATTTTGAATTAATTAACTTTCATTAAAGTTAACTTATATTAAAATAAGTTTGATTTTCACCTAATACAATTGACATGGTGAGAAATAATTATACCATTTTACTTCACTTTGTTGTACACATAGCTGTCTAATAACTATAAAGTAGCTATATTTTAAATGAAGTTTATCATCAATTATTATTTTTTATAGTTCTATATCATGGCTACCAGAATATTTTTCTTATTAAAAAATTTCATTTAAAATTATTTAAATGATGTAGATTTCTCTTTGAGGTACAAATGTCAGAAATACTAAACCCTAAACACTTTTCTCAATAAAATTTATTCTTAGGCATATCCCTTGCCTCATTCATAAGGAGGTAGCCAATGTCATTTCATAGAGGCCATTTAATAAAATTTAACAATATTTATTATTTTACTACAGTAGGTTTGTTATGAATCAAGTAAAAAGACAGGGGATTCAAATTTCCTTCCAAACTCTCACCCTCCCCAACACAAATAATCTCTGTTAATTTTGAAGATATGAAAACATGTATGAGAACAACAAGAATTCATAAAACTAAATTTATTTTTCAAAATGACTCCAACCAATAAGTGTAATCATTAACTCCCGTTAGAAGTAATGAAGGGTTCAATAAAAACTACTTTAAATATCAAACATAGTCATTTTCAGATTCAGAGAGTCTATAATGAAGGAGAACATCTAAGGCCAAGTATAGAAAAAAATTATACTAGGAAAAACAAAATCAAGACCATAAGCCATAACTGTAATAAAAACTTTAAAATATTCTAGTATATTTCTCCCCCCCCCCCCCNCCCGAGCAAAACTAATATATCGTCTAATGCTCGAAGTAGCTTACATTGTCAGCTATTTTTTTTTTTTTTTTTTAATAATAAGACAAAAATGAGTTATAAGTAACTAGCTGAACTTTTGCAGAACTAGTAATTTACAGAACTCTTATTATAAATGAAGTTGGAAATAAATGTAGATGAGAAATGTGTCAAATTTGCTAAAGCTGGATCAAAAACAGCATACTGAATCAAAATCTCCTTCTAATTTTGAATTTTCCCAAACTAGTCTTTAAGTTAAAGTAAACTATTAATATGAACATTAATATTTGATTTGCTCAAGTTGGATTGAGAGACTGGTCCAATATCGTTCCATTGCCCAAAAGCTTGCTAGAGTGTGTGATCCTCAGTTCAAAAAATCTTTAATTGTGTGGAATTCTGTGTATATATATGACCCATTTTATATCGGAAGCCAAAATGGAGAAAACAGCTTTCCGAGAGTGATCTTATTCCAATTTCAAGAATACAATATTTTTCATTTCTTAGACAACCTAAAGGGTTACAAATTTTCTTTAAAAAATAGAACCTCATTTGCTCTGCGTGAGGCAATATACTATTACTCTTAGGCTTAGTATATTTTTTTTTTGCATATGTATTTCTAACATTTTGCTAAGCATAGCAGTTATTGACTATTATTATTATTACATTATGAGTAGAAAAAGTACCCAATGACACATCTGACAAAATTAAATGCAATCTATGTTCCCAGGATTCATAGATTCAGAGGTTATATCTTCATTAAAGTCAACAGTGAGAGGGACAGTTAACCTATCTAAGTCGTGTTCATTAATCTGTATAGGTGTCCTTGTCATCAATTCTGTTTTTGTCTTTTAAGTAAGCTTGCCCCATGTGAGTAGTGAGTCAAAATTGAAGCCAAGATAGCAAACTAATGTGATAGTAATATAGGAGTGTGTTAAAGTTCACATTGTCTGTAAATTTTTCCCCATAATTTAAAATTGACTTATTTGCATTTTGATTACCAACCATTTCCCATGTGTTTCCAAAAAGTAGATGGACCATGTTGTAGATGTGTGCTTAATAACAATCTTCACACGGTGCTCTTAAGCACACATCTACAACAACAGAGTCATCAACTTTTTTTTATAATTTTTTTAAAATAACTTTTTTTATTTATTTAATCTATTGGTTTGCAGTTACTTAAATTCATTAGATACAATATTGTTGGTTTCCCCTTTTCACAGGAAAAAAAGATTGTTTGTGGGCTCTATCCACAAAAATTTAAACTCTCCAAGTCTGGTCAAGGGGGTTATATAATAACCTGTAAAAAAAACTTAATAACCAGATTGTGAAGTTTATTTTTAATTCTAGGACACTATTGGAGTTCGATAGCCGTGAATTCCTAAATGCTCTTGTTATAGCCTTCTCAGATTCTGGACTACTTATGACTGTTAAACAGAGACTAGTTGATATAATTATTCAAGTCATGACTGATGGAAATCGATTTAAGGTAAACTGTTTCAGTATTATATCTGATAAAAATATATTTGTTTTCATTTTCCTTTCTTATACTTTAAGTGATCTCTAGTAATCCTTGTATTGGTGTGATCAGTGTACCGATTTAGCTAGAGTTTTAAGGACACTTCGTGAGAGTGCAGTTGGACGTCAGCTTCGAGTGGACCCATCTCTGTACAATAAAACTATCTCTCTCTTGGTAACAGATAATGAAATTCCCTCAGCAGAGAGGGAGGCAGCTCTCTTACAGCTCTTAAATTCTGGTGCCCTTGTCTGCATTGAACAAGATACATTGTTACAGTTTGCTATATCTGCTAATTTGTAAGTAAAATTTTTTCTGGTCATTTTTTTATATTTTTTCAATATACTTATTACAAAGTAGTTTTTAAAATAAACTGGTATCAATAAAAAAAATTTAAATACAATGTAAAAAACTAAGTTTCTAACTAACCTTCTGCAACATCATGTAGGGGTTAGGTTATATAGAATACAAAGTCAGAATAAGTTCAGTCTAAGTATGATGCAATTCATTATAAGCATTACACATAGATCAATCACAAATTTTTATCTTCTTCAACACATATATATAAAACTCTCGTACCTTCTATCCTCCATCTTCATTGGTTTCTGTAAACCATCTTCTGTTGGCGAGCGCTACGGGACTCCAACTACGCAAACCACCTACAAGACAACGGACACGACCTCACCGACATAAAAACAACCATGACGTTACTACATAAACAACAGAAGGGACGGAAGATGGACATCTTAGAAAACATGGAAATCTACAAAACTAGGATCATGGACAATAACATTATTAACGAACAACTCAACACACAATCTGACACAATATTTAGACCACTACTATTACTAAAAAGAACACACAAACGCAAACATACAGACGACACACAAACCGACCACAACGCAAAAAGACATAAGACAGCATAATCCATAGGCAGACACCAGCAAACACAAACACATTTACATAAAACTTTCAGAACACTTAGAACACCTCAACAAAGGAGATCACAACAAATCCCTACCTCAACCTATACCTGGAATAATGGATTCTGACCCTTATAACTCGCACGTGCGACAGACCTTATCGCCGACAAAAGTGACCGTTACAGCTACCTGACACAACTAACTCACAGAATACAAATGCAGTTGAATACAGACAGTGACAGTGAACGCATGTATTCGGCCAGAAGATGGACAATGTCCGAAAGTGCTCGCCAACAGAAGATGGCTTGCAGAAACCAATGAAGACTGAGAATAGAAGGTACGAGAGTTCTATATTCATTGGTGGTAGAAATAACCTTTTAGATTATTTACATTTATATATATTTTCTTTTTTTTTTCTTTTAATCATTGAACAAAATCAACTGTTATCCAATGTTTTACAATTATACATTAGTAAATTATGAAAATGATCTCATTACATTTCGGAACTACCCTACTTTTGTTCCAAAATAAACTGAAAACTGACAAGATGAGTAAATAAATACATTTTTTTCAGTTTCCAGGTTTGTTCAGTTCTGCATGAATTGAGAGGTGAATACCAGGAAGTATTGAAAGCTCAGATTCTTGACCCTTTGCGAAGGAAACATGTTTTCTCCTTCATTGAACAGCACCCTAATAAGAATGAAATGGGAATTGCTGAGCCTGAAAATCTCCAGGTTTGAATTACCATAAAATAATTAATAAATCAAAAATATATTTAATATTCATATCAACTAGTTTTTACTAGGTAGGAAAATTATGAGGAATAGCAGGAAGGAGGGAAACTCATTTAAAAAAATAAAGAATAAAATTAAATGAAAAGGTTAATTGAAAGCAATACTGCAGTATTATTATATTATAATAACCATCATACTTACTTCAAAAAGAAAAAATATGAATTATATATATATTAATGTGTGTTCCGTCA
>KZ806974.1:329617-360976 GCA_000696205.2 Oncopeltus fasciatus
ATTTAGGAAAACAGGAAAATATTTGCATACTTAAAAATAGGGGAAAACATATATTAATAAAATATCCTGAAAATAACTATTTAAATAATATTTTAAACTATTTATTAAATAGTAAAGGTTCTTTCTGATGACCCAAACCAGTGCATGTATGTGTGTATCTGTGTTTGTGCGTGTGTGTGTGTGCCTGTGTGCGTACGATAAAATTTAACTGTCAATTCTAAATAAAACCATTTGTATTTTCCCCTTCTAAAATTCATTCAATTATTCATATATATATAAAAGGAAACCTTTATTTGTAGTTTTCTTTTGCAGATAAGCATTTTTTAATAAAGATCAAATAACAACCATTTTGCTCTTGACAAGGCAATAATCAACTTCTAGTGATACTTAATGTTGATCAATCACTCATTTGAAATGTTTATTAACTTCCGTAATTTTTTTCTTTCATTTAATTTTCAATTATCCCATTTTAATATTACTTTTTAAATTAAAGGGCAAAAAAAATAGAAGCAGATGTTTGTTTTTTTTAAGTGTGAGAAAAGAATTCATTTGGTACCACATTATAGTTATGATGTGTGAAGTTTATAAAATCTTAGTTTAAGATTTAATCTATAATAGTAAATTATAGTATGAATTGTAATAAAATGAAGACAAGGCGGGGATAAAACTTCAGAGAAAGACATTTCACTTTTTTTTTATATTTTAAATAAATTCTATTTAAGCTCTTAATTTAATTGTGTGGTGAACAACTCAAGGTATTTTTTAAGGTAAAGAGTTAAATAAAATTGTTATTTTACTTGAAAAAGCAATAAACCATAGTATATGGGTATGAATTCATGATGGAGTGGAAAAAGATAATGTTTTTTGGTATTAATTGTTGAAAATTACTTTTTTAGGCTCTTCTTTTGATTGATGCAAAACGAACTGGTCAGCTGTTGATGCGATATCTGCCACATTTTGTAGCAGATATTGTTCAGTCTTTATCTGATGATCAACTCTATCCATTTTTTCAAGGAATGATGTAAGATATTTTATGTTGTTTTGAGAACTGCTTTAACAATTACAATTGACGTATTCATTTAAGTTTCCAAAACATATTGAATAACTTACAGGAATAATAACGTAATTGATTACTAACATGGAAAAATCTTCAACTTTTTGACTATTTTATTAAATAATTTTGCAATATAGATTGGGCTTGACGTTTTCTAGTAATTTCCTTTTTAAAAAATATTTAAAAAATTTTATGTACTGTAATCCTGTAAGACTGCCCTTACTTAGGGTTTACTAACTCCTTAAGTCTCCTTAAAGTTCTGCATATATTATACCTTGCATACATTCTAATTCTCTGAAAGTAAGAATTTTACAACAGGAACTACTCATAACTCACATACCATGAATCCTTCAACTGCATTCAACTTCATACATTGCTCTTTACCCCTCCTCTACTTCATCCTCTCTCTCTTTAAAATAAAATTTAGTATTTTATTTTAAAGAGAGAGAGGAAGAGGTAGAGGAGGAGTAAATCTATTTCTGGTGCATTTCTGCATTAATTTTATATCAAAATATCAAACTGTTATTGGAAACTTTTTTTTTTCTCAATGATAGGAAAAAATAATTTAATAGAAAATAATCTTTTAAGGATAATAGGTCTCCTTGATAAAAAAATATGTAATAATAAATGTTAAATTATTAATAATTAAAAAAAGTCTACTATTCTGTAAATTGTCTGTGGGGTTTATGGCCTCTTTATATTTATATTTTTACTATTTAATTTTTTTTCATTAATTAAATTGAGCATAGGTTCCAAGAAAATTGAATTTTTCTAAATTTGATATTTTGATCTTTTATTTGTGCTGGTAGCAACATTGATGACTATTTGGATTATCAAATAATATCCAATTCTTTGCACTTTGCATAAATTCTTCTTTAATTTCTGAGCGCTTTCAGAATAAGTGATTTTATCTTTGGAGCATATTCACCTTCTAATAATGGTCCTGCCTTGACNAAAATTATTACTTGAAAAATAAAATGAATGCTCCTTCATTCAAGAAATTTTAGTTTTTCATGTACCATTTTATCATATTTTATTTCTAGTTTACTCCTTAAGATAATCAAATCATTATAAGGAATATGTTAAATGATAGAAGTTTTTAAAAAATTATATAGATATACTGAGTTTATGGCAAACTTCTATAATGAATTTATAATTATATAGAGCCTCTAGAAATTTTTTATTTTTATCCTTTTACAGGAATCTTACTTGTTAATGAGCAAACAGGAAGTTAAGTTAACAGCTAATGGACTGCACCACTTAATGTGCTATTAGTGTAAAAAAATATTCCCTAATTTTTCATTTATAAATATTTTATTTGGTTGTGGTTTTTTATCCCACGTAAATTTTAAACAATTAATGAGAGGGAATTGAATAAAAAAATCTAACTGTCCCAGCCAGGAATTGAACCTGGATCTCCTGCTATACGGGCCGAAGTGTTAAGTCCTGGTGGTGTAATGGCTTAACACACCAGCCCGGATAGCAGGAGATCCATGTTCGATTCCTGGCTGGGACAGATAGATTTTTANTGAAATTGTCAGGAAGAAAGGATGTGCATCCTATGACAATAAAGAACTAATCTAATCTAATCTCTCTCTCTCTCTCTCTCTCTCTCTCTCTCTCTCTCTCCTCACTCTCTCCCACTCATACTCACTCCCTCCCTCCCTCTCCATGCTCCACCAAGCTGTCAGCTAACCTTACTCTTATAACATCTAGATCTTACAGCAGGTACCTGCCACCATATCTTCCCATGCTTGTTGAGGTAATATGGTAGCAATTTCTGTGCATCTTTTGCTTAGGTTATCATGGTATACTGATGGGAGATACCCTGCTGTCTAAAATTTAATTTAAATGGCTTCCATTTCCATAGAACTTAATTTTAGGCTTAGGACTAGGGAATTAAGACTATTCTTGGGCACAACTTTTTGTCACATCCTTCAAAATATCTCCACTACAAAGGATGACAAAACTCTTCTGCCACTAAGGAAAACTGTTATTAATTAACTCATGCATACTTATCTCCAAGCAAAAAAAAAAATATTTATCTTATGCATTGTGGGCATCCTTTTTCATCCTCCATCATGAAAAAGAGAATGTTCTATAGGATGTTGGTTGATTGTTACTAATTAGGAGGAGGGGATAGTCGGGGTTCGTCAAACATATTAGTGAACCAATATGATTTTATTTTTGTCAACATTTTGGCCTGAATTTCAGGCCTTCTTCAGGGCTGTGTGGATTACGAAGGAATCCCTTCATTATCCACATAGCCCTGAAGAAGGCTTGAAATTCAGGCTGAAACAGTAAAAATAAATTCATTTTGGTCCACCAATTTATTTTTATTTAATAATAAACCTTTGACTGAACCCTGACTATCTCCTTCTGAAAAAGAGTATTTTTTTGTATCAGTGGCTATTTCAAGAACCATTTCCAGGACATTTATCAGGCTAATTGGGTCAAAAAAAATTTTTTAGGAATATTCTTTAAGTATAACTGATCTGTCTCTCTGACTTTTTAATTAATTAATTAATTTTTTTTTAGTGAAGAAAATGAGCTTGATACAGAGTACATGACTCGTTATGTCTGTCTAATGTGCAGATATGAGCCAAACAAAGTGTTGGAAGTTGTTAAAACCCATAATAATATTGAGCTAGATCCAACTATCAAAGTAAGTGGTTTTATTATCATACTCTACTTCATGTTTATTCATAAATTAATTTTACTAATTAAAATACTACTTTTATCATTTTTATATATTTTGATATTTTAACCATAAATAAAAGATCTTACTTATAACCCTTGTTTATACATCTAGGTATTATCTAAGGATTTTTTTTTTTTTTTAATCCTTATGTTTGTCATTATTTTCATGTCCTTTTGTTTGACATTAAAAAATATATTTCGAAGAAAGAATTTTTTTTTATAATAAAAGGCAAAGGATTAAAGAATAAGCACAGCAACTTTTAAAACACTTGCTCTACTAGTTATGCATACTTAAATGCCTCTTCTGTACTGTACTATATTCCCAAAGAAATGATGTACTCTAGCTTCTGAAGAGGTGTCTATGTAAGCAAAACTAATAGAGCTATTAAGTTTATTTTAAAAGTTTTTTTTTTTTTTTTGTCTTTCATTAATAAATTATGTAGCAAAAGACCTACTTTTGGAAAAAAAAAATTGGTTATTACTACAAGTATTGACAAACACAAAATGTGCCGAACACACAAAATATGTTATGACAAATTTTACAAGCAAAGTATTTATAGAGCATTTAAATTTATTTTATTGAAATGGAGAGTTCCCCCCCCCCCCCCCNGGATTGCGAGACCTGTACGGGTCCCCTGAGCTAGCCTAGCGCCCCTGTAGATATTATTATTAGATGATTTTAGATGGGGTTCGGTCAAGGTAGATCCAAAAAATTACAAATTTAACAAAAGTGTATTTATTTAAATTCAATCATGGAAATGTGAACTTAGGGACAGGACGTCCTCTCTCGTCTTCATGATAGGCAGCTCTGAAGATGGCTTACAATGTAAACCGAAACGTTGGCAGATAACCTTTAAAAAAAAATACAGTTTTGTCTAATTTATTTTATTCAGTTTCATTCTCACAATATTGGCCACTGTAGCCTAAATTTAATTTTTAACAAACTTTAGACAAAATCTTATTCCCATTTGTCTGATTTATAATTATAATTTAGAGTCTCTTTTGAAGTTATGTATAGGATGCTATAAATTAATTTTCTCTATAAAAACCATTAATACTAGCTTTTAAACTGTTTAATTAATTAATTGTTCAATAATCGTAAATCTTTTTTTTATTTGTAAACTGATTCATGTTGAGTTACTAGATATTGCCCCCATTGCATAGAAAAAAAAATGTTTCAAATGACACAACTTTAAAATGACCATTTAAAAATATGTATAACAAATTATGTAATTTAATTAATCAGGAATGAGAGTTTAACTCTAACTCAAAATTTCATCAGAAATATTTTAGCAATTGCTATTGATTAAACTCAAATAAGTGGCGCCAGGGTAGCTCATGGAATCCATTCAGATCTCATGCGGTCCTGGCACTGTGGGTTGAGTCCCATCCAGGGCAAGCTTTTATCAATAAATAAAAGCTTGCCCTGAGCCATGGATGGTTCTGAAAATAAAATAGTTTGATATTTAATTATTAATTTGTAAAGAAATATTTTTCTCAATATTTTAATTCATTACTAATTTTAATGGCCAATTTAAAAGGGACGATCATTAGATTCGAAATGCTCTGAAAGGCAGAAATATTTACAATATATGCCACCATAGCTAGTATCATACTCTGAATGTAACATAGTTTCTCTGTTCTACATTTTATTACAGAACCATGATGATAATTGTGGTAAAGTAATCCCACATTTAATTATTTACATGAATCGTAAAGGGAGCCAGAAAATATCTTACTATCTCAGCCAGGAAACGAACCTGGATCTCCTGCCTACCTCACTACGAGTCAAACCCCCAAGTATGATGAGTGTATCATCTATACTAGAAAGAGCTAATATTATTAGCTATTTATTAGACTCTTTTGTAGCAAAGGGCCACAACCTGACATTCAAATCATGATGATAATTGTGGTAAAGTAATCCCACATTTAATTATTTGCATAAATTGTAAAGGGAGCCAGAAAAAATCTTACTACCTCAGCTGAGAATCGAACCAGCTGAGGTAGTTAGATTGTTTACCGTCTTCCTTTACGATTCATGTAAACTTATTACAGAACATTTTCTATCATTAGCAATAACTAATGTCTTAACCAAACGACTTTAATTTTTTAAATAATTTTAGGTTTATTCCTCTCCTAAATCTGTGTGTGTGCTGTGTGTTTTCTATTCCTCTTTTTACATAATACATTTGGTTTCAAGTATACAATTCTTTACTTTTTTAAAATAAATTTCAAGTAAAAAATTGAACACTTAGGAATGACTATTTTACTAGAAACAGTTTTTCATTGGATTGAAATTGTGGAGGTTTCATTCCATTCAATAATATATTCTCATTTGTGCCTTTTTAAAGGATAATGCAAATGTTTTTATTATAAAATAGGTTTGGACTTAATAATGTTAGGTATTATTTTAAATTATGATCCATTATTTTACAACTTGTTAGCTTTATTTGGTTATAAAAGAGATATTAAAAAAATCTTAGATTTTATTATAAGTAGGCTTTGAATCAATAAGAGTACTTTGGGCATTATATATAATAAACCTATTCTTAAAGCTTTCATTTTCTAATCTTTGTTAGGTTTATTTTAATGTTAACCATTATTATTACATATTATTTTTTAAAGGCTTGCCAAGACCGAGGACTTGATGAAGCTACTGCTGTATTATTGGAAAGAAGTGGTGATATCCAAGGTGCCTTCAATGTCCTTCTTGCCCGCCTTCAATCTGCTATCAAGAATGTATTTTTGTCTGCTGCATATTACTTTACTATTATTTTTACAATTTTTTTTATAAGAAACTTTGTTTATTTCTTAGCTATTTTATTGTAATGGATAACTTGCAAAAAGTAATATTTGACCACACAATAAATAAAAAAATAACATAAGTGTTTTAGATGGTTTTTTTTTTTTTTTTTTTTTTTTTTTATTTAGCAGAGTTTCTCAAAATTGACTATTTACTCACGACTTACTTTTGTCTAATTGTCTTAATCTAGTTTGATAAGAAACATCAGGAATTTGAGAAATAAAATAGGGCTGTCAAATTTTTTAATGTGTTAAAGAAAATTGCATAAAATCACTATTCCATAAATAAAACTTGAAAAGCAGAATCAGTAGTTATATTCTAGCTTAGTAAATGTTTTATAATTTTACACCTTTTAAAACTCATTTTCTTTCAATTTCATTTTGATACTCTGTAAACTTTTTCTTTTATATATGTTTATATCTAAAATGTCAACAAAGATGATTAAAATGATGCTGCCTTTAAGTATTAAAAATTGTAGTAGATTACATAAATCCTTATAAATATGAAAAATTACTTAAGGGAATTAAAAATTAATTATTAAAATTTGTTAATATTATTAAAAAAATTCTCAGTTACTGTGAACTATTGAACTCCAGTTAACTGATAATTATAACAAATATGTGTTGTTATAGAATATTAGCAAGAATACTGCTATCTCAAAATATTGCTTATATTATGTCAAATATAATTTTATAACAGGTATCATTATTATAGAGCATTTAACAAGTTAATTGCTAGTCATGTGAGACCCTAAAGCCTGAAACTTTTCTAAAAGCCTGATCTTGATTCTTCAAAATTATAAAAGCCCCTGGTATCTGGGATTTCCCATCCATATTGATTCCCTCAATTTTACATTTAGAATAAATATCATTTCGCTAATTTGATTTACATACTTCTTTTTTTTTTGGAATACTTATCTAATTACAATTAATTAAAATATATTAGAATAGTACTGCAGTGTTTTAAAGCCGAGAGTATAATATCAAACGTCATGTTGATGTCTTTCTTTTAGGATATAAGGAATATAATAATATTCCTTATTATTAGGTAATAATATACCTTGTATACTAAACAAAAAATTCACTTAAGTAATCAATGTTCACCCAGGCTTCGACGGTCTTCAGATGTATTTACCGTTTCTTTTGAGGAAGTCCAGTTGAGCAAAACCAAAGTGAGGCGGTCAATCTTGTCCCAGTCCTCCTTTGATACAAGATTCGAAAACAGAGAGTGGTCCCAAAAGAGTATCTTCTCAATCGAAGCAAGTTCAGATCGAGTGTCGTTTATTTGCGCCTTGAGTATCATCTTCGAGGATCTTGCCAATATGTTCTGTATGCGTTGACTTCCTCCTTTCTTCGTCACTTTATAACACGTGGGTAGTACATTATGGTCTCTGCATCTCTTAAGAAATGCCAGTTGTGCCAGGAGTCTCATTTTCTCGGATTGCTCTTCATTCTCTGAACAACATCCTCCCCGTACAGGTTGGTCAGATGTTCACGTAGGCTTTGACGGTCGTCAGATGTATTTACCGTTAAGTAATCAAGTCATTAACTTTTAGTAAGTCATTGTTATTGTTTTTTAGAGTTAAACTCATGGAAGGGAATAGCAAAACATGAGACCTAAGCTTAAGCAGTTAAACTCCTATTTTTTTTTTTTTTTTTTAATTTAACATTAATGGTTAATGTAAACTGAAATGAAGCAAACATAGTAGATATTTTCTAAAAACAAACACTGTTTATTTTAGCCAATGAAGGACAGGAAAACATTTCACAAAAGGAGTAGTGAAAAAGTGACATGTTTGCTCTTTCATTCTGTTATAGTACAATTCTATATGACTTACTAGTTAACTATATTTTATATTACTTATATTTTAAGACTTCAAATATTATTTAACTCTCAGCATCTTATTTTCAATTTATTATTATCATTTTATATTATGAAATTATATTTTTCTTAACTACAGAATCTTATTTTAATTTAACAGAAGTACAAAACCCTTATTGAGGTCTTAAAACATTAAAACTATTAAATAAAAAATATAAAACACAAATTTTAAAAATAAAAATATTTATTGATTTCTTATAGTTTATTCAATATTTAATTAATAATGGTTGTTTTAGGGTGAAAGTGGGACAGAAAGAATAACTGAAGAACTGGTGAGCCTTGCTCAGAGAGGCAGCAATGTTCTTGATTCTAAATCTTCTTGGCTCCCTTTGCTCATGTGCCTACTCAAACTTAATTCTACTGGTATGGATCTTCCGCTACATTTTTTCTTTGCCTTTTTATTTCCTTTGTCCATTGACAATGACACTTAGCCATTAATAAAGGATAATTTTAAACTCTTTTGGGTTATTGACATTTTTAAAGCTTTATTATTGATCTAATATTCTTTGTTTCCTATTTTCACTTCTGGAAGAGCTATACATCTTTGTTATTAAGTTGCTATTTTAAACATAATTAGTTACAAATTAATTAGCTTTTGTAATTTACATAAATACTTTGTTGTTACAACTTTTGGAATTATTACTTTTGAGGTAAACATTCCAAAAGTTGTTAACTCTTTTTTGATTTAAGGAAGAAAATAATAATTCATTGTGGTATTTTAAAGACTTTCATAAAGTAATTATATTTTACTTATAATAGCATTCTTCTTTCTTAAAAAAAAAATTAAGAAATTTTTTCTCTCTCTTAATTTATATCTTTGAAATAATTATCATGCATTTTTTCTGCAGAAGAGATCAAAGAGGAGGCCTGATCAAGGCACCATAAGTGCAATATTCTTTTTTTAAAAGTCCCATTACTTATCAAAACCAAGCTTCTGTACATCTTGCTCTAAAGGTTAGAGTAAAAGTGATAAATATTTTAGAAAGTCTTATTTTGGTAATTTATCGTAGTTTATTATTTGAAACATAATTAAAATATAATTCAATTTATACAGTGTAAGACTAAATATTAAAATAAGATCAGAAAAATTTACAGTGAAGTTGAATGTTCATGTTTATTCTTTATAATATTATTCTGAATGTGAAGTAATCAGAAAAAAAGTTTTAAGACTAAATCGAACACTAATTATCAGCAGCTAATTAAATAATAAGTATCTAGTGTTGAAACAAGGGACTCCATGTGAATTCCACTGGAAGGAGGGAGAGAGAGTAATGGTTTGAGCAGGTCAAAGTTTTGATTGAGTTATTCATAAAATTTGGCTGTTAAAATGTTATCTTTTCCCTGTCATCATTGAAGGAGGCAATATTTTGATTAAATTCCGAAATCAGTGTTTGACTAAGTATTAGCCAAGAGACAAGGACAGAAGCTTGTTCAAAAGCAGGAGGGTAGTTTTCACTTATTGTATGGGTTTTTTTTTTTCTTTGAGATTGCTGATGTATTAGTATCGTTTTTCCTAATGCTATACTGTGACTGTTTTATTCTTTTACTGAAAAGATTCGTCATTTGGCCAATATATGAAGCAAAATAATTCACCTTAGAATATTGATATTTAAGGCGAATGTATTTGTGTGGAGGCATAAATAGAGATTATGAAGTCTGAATATAAGTTCTTTTTTAAAATTAATATTATCAATGAGTCTATGATTGTAAGAAAGTGAATGATAAACATGTGTAAGATTAGTCATAAGCTAAATGGATAAAGTCAGGATAGGAGGGAATGGAGTTGTGGTGGGTTTATACAATTTCGATATAAAGCTATGTATTAGAGAAGAGAGAAATCCATTTATTAAGAGGATTTTGTCAGTAAATTCAGTGGGGGTGTGATGAAGGGTAAATAGGGTGTAAGAGGGAGAGAGATAATTTTTAATTTGGTGGGCGGCAGTGGTGAGAAAGTGGAAATAAAAAAGTCAGCTTGGTATATACCAATCAGTTAGGATCTCTCCATCAGGTTTACCAATGAGTAGTATATCCAAGAATGAAAGATGACCATCAGATTCACATTCATTAATAAGTTTGAGGCATGAGTAGTATAAGTTACATGATTCAAAGATTTTTCTGTGGTTCTCAGGATTAAGGAATAATGATAAAAGAAGCTATGAAGCTTCTTATAATAATAATCTAGGACTTAGGTCCTCTTAAATAACTAAGAGGTCATAACTGACATAGCTGATTCTTTACAATCATACTGACCTAAATACAATTATAAAAATAAGTACAAATAAAAAATAAAGTAATAGTATAAAATTTGAATATAATAAATTATTTGTAAGGAGGATGAAGGTCGGAAATTCAAGTACTGATAGAATGGGAAAGATAAAAGATTTGAAAGTTAAAAGATCATAGAGGTAGCGAAGGTAATGGGAAAATATGATTCGATAAAGGAAAGAACCAAGGAAATTTTACCTACGGATAGATAGGTATAACCACTACAGAGTACAGCTCTGTGGCATGAGCTTTCCTTGGAGAACCAAAGATGAACTTGATGAAACAATTTTTACAAAAGCTTAAGCCTATTCCCTACTTCTTTAGTGGGGCCCCATAAATAAAAAAAGAGACAAGACAGGAGATGTCTGGAGCAGCTGAATTGATAGAGCAGAAAAACGGCGATGGGAAATCATTGAAATATAAGAAAGGGCTTGGTCTTGGATAATGATGAGATTTTTGACTGAGATATGTAGGGAAATAAGTCACTGACTAATTGTGGAGGGAGAAATTGATGCAAGGATCTAGACCCAAAAACAATAGCCTGAGATTATCTGCCATCCAAAGAAAGCTTGTTTTTCAAAGGCCAGGAACATATTGTATATAGAATTATATTTTTTTTATTGGGGTTCAGTCAAGATAAATCTGACAAAATACAATTTTAAAAAATACGTATTTTATAAATTATCTGCCCACATTTCAGCTTACATTTTAAGCCATCTTCAGGGCTTTAATGATCTGTTAGTTTCTTCCTGACTGGTAATATCAACTGCAAGTGTAAGTGATGAAGTGGTGTTGGTTCTGTCTTTTGGTGGTGGTGTGTCTGCAGGTGAGATTTGTGAGGCCATGTTACGTGCCTGCAGTCTGATGAGAGATCTATGTGTAGAGCTGGAGAAGGAATGGTATTTAGAAAGTAGATAGGAGTGATGGATCTTGTCAAAAGCTCTAGTGAAATCAAGGAGTATAAGATTCATGACTTTCCTTTGATCAATTGTAGTTTGGATGTCTGAGGTCACTTTCAGAAAAGCAGTCTGTGTAGAGAAGCCAGGCCGAAAACCAGATTGGAAAGGATCAAGGAGTTTTGAATTTTCAAGGAAAGAGATCATTTGCTTCTAGACCAACTTTTCTAAGGGTTTTGCAAGGATAAGGAGAATAGATATAAGACAGAAATAATTTAAGGAAGATGGATTAGAAATTTTGTTTACAGGTTTAACTATTGCTTGTTTCCAGGAATTAAGAAAGAACTGAGTTCTGAAGGGAAATGTTGTATATGTGCAGGAGGATAGGAAAGATACTGGGAAGCATGGCCTTGGAGAGTTTTATAGGAATGCGCTCACTGCCAACTGCATTTGTTATTATTTTTAATATAGATTCTAGGAGAGCTTCAAGAATAATGTAAGAGAAAAATAAATTGTTTGGGTTAAAATCAGGGCAACTTGCTGAGGAAATATAATAAAGAGAATTATGAAACAGGGAGGAAGAAGTAAAATATGAGTTGAAGTCTCAGGAAACCTTGGGAATGAGGAATATTGAGGGATGGTTTGCATAAGGACAGGCTTATGTCAGATGTTCCACTTGAATAAAGGATGTTCAACTTGAACTTAGGGTCAGAAGTGGAGGAAAACACTTCAAACAAACAAGCCTTTCAAAGAGTGGCTTGAGCCTGGTTATGGAGGCACCTGTAGACCACATAATCCTAAGGGCGACCAGTACGACTATCATGCCACGGTACAAATTTCTGCCTACTTCTGAGATATCACACCTTATCACTCAACCTGGCCAAATGGACAGTTTTTCAAAGGAGTATGAGTATTTAGGATGGAAAGAAAATAATTGGATAGGATCTAAACCTCTTGATTCATTGAAGGAGAGGAAAAAATTGGGCTCTTGTCGAGGCATCGATATCTGCTTCATGATTCTCAAATGTAAAGTCTAACTTACAGGAGAATACTGATCTTTGTTAAAATATAGGAGTATACATGTTATAAGTTATGTGGCTTAAGTCATGCTGAGAAAGAAATGAAATGGGATATTTTATTTTTAAGGTTTATTTTTAAGAAATCCAATAAAGGTTTTTTTTTAAATAACAATGATAAAATTCAATCAAAAATGTTAATGCATTTTAAAAATGTTTCAGCTAAAAAAAATCCTGAAGTTGGCTTTCCAAGTAAACTGCTTCATAAACAATGTATTTTGATTTCAGAACTTCTTCAACGAGTACTAAATACTGCAGATCTGCATTTGGTATCCGAATTACACTTACTTATGCAGCACAGTCAAGGAACACTTGGAGAATTGAGAGCCCTCATCATGGGTAAATCTATTTTACATTAATATCTACTATGTATCAATGTGTTATAGATTAAACTTAATATAAGACCAATTAGCCTCATCAATCTCAGTTAAATTTTAAGTTCTTCATAACAATATCTTCAGCACACTTAAAACATCCTTGGTTCTATTATTTTAAAATTTAACAAAAAAATAATTAATTATATATTAAATATCACATTTTTTATTACTAACTTGTATTAATCCCAAAGTTTATATCATGCTTATAACTCTGAAACTGTTGAATCAAAGCTGATTTTTTATGTTTGTTTCACTATTATTCAGTCATTTTAATTTTTATAGTAGACTGTTTAAAGTGCTCTGTCACTTACATTCAGGCTGAATCAGTATAGAAATGATTATAAAAATAGTGAATCAGCTTTGGTGAAATATTTTCATGCATATAATTCTGATATATACTTTGAGAGTGCCTATAATTAGACAAAGAAAGTAAAAAAATAAAAGTGCTGAAGGCTATGTAAATAATAGAAAATAAGTAAAACGTATTCATTTTAACTAACAACAACAGACATAGAGAATCACAATCTGCAAATGGGAAAATCTTGAGAAAAAAAAATACTTTTAGGGTTAATTATTTACACTTTGTATACATTTTTCTTTAATTACTGAGCACTTTCGGAATCACTGATTTCATCTTTGGAGCTAAGTCAAATATCACCAAAGTGTAAAGGTTATGTAAATAACAGAAAATAAGTAAAACCTATTCATTTTAACTAACAACAACAGACATAGAGAATCACAATCTGCAAATGGGAAAATCCTGAGAAAAAAAAAAAAAAACTTTTAGGGTTAATTATTCACACTTTGTATACATTTTTCTTTAATTACTGAGCACTTTCGGAATCACTGATTTCATCTTTGGAGCTAAGTCAAATATCATCAAAGTGTAAAGTAATTTTATTCAGTACTTAATCTTATATCTAACATAAAACAAATATATACCTCTATAAACATTAAAATAAACTTTAAATTAAATCAAAACTTTAAAATAGTAAAATTATTATTAAATCAATTTTTAAAAAACCTGTTTCAGCTATTAATATTATAAATGCATACATTAAAAACTGTATAATATCCTACAGAAGTTGGTTAATTTACAGACTAATACACATTTAAACTATAAATACAATCGCTTTCATTCAGGCTATACAAATATTCATAAATAATTCTTCTGGGCTTGACCTTAAAGTAAAGTTAATTTGTGCCAAGATTTCACACATCATAGCTTCTTCAGGGCTGAAAGTAGAATCCAGAAATGATAAATTATCATTTTTTTTTTTCAATTACCATGGTAAATTGTAACCAATTTTATTAGAAAGGTGTTCCATTCAAGTGTGCTGTATAATATATTCATAATAATTTTCTTTGGGTAACACAAAAATTTGCTATGGTGAATTTTATAAAGTGTTAAAGTGCTACTATCAAGATACATTAGAAAACTATTAAATTAAATAAGCGTATAAAATTTTGGAGGAGATATGTAGATGACTGTTTCTGCATTTTCACTGTTAACAGTGATGGAACACCATTTTCTAATATATCTTAATACTATTGTATATTTCTTGAAATTCCCATTAGAAACCCAAACAGATAAATATTTAAACTTCCTAGACCTCAAGATAAAAAAAGGTAGAAAAATTGACTTTTGAAATTTACCTCAAACCCACTGCCATGGACACTATAATAAACTTGGACTCAAACCAGCATATTAATACAAAAGCCTCACCATTTATTTTTCTCATTGACAAACTATTATCAATACTGCTTTCAACTGATGAATATATTAAAGAGCACACTTATATTGAACACCTTGCTAAAAAATGGTAACAGTGAAGTTTGGGTTGAGAAACAAATTAAGAAAAAGATAAGGAAAAACATTAGGTGACCCAAGGAATAATCGTATAAAAAATAAGGAAAGTGGTTGGTGTGCTCTACCATATTTGAACAAAGTATGAGAAAAAATTGGTAACATTCTAAAGAAGTATAATATTAATATAACTTACAAGAACTCACCGTCACTGAAATATTTATTTGGTTCAGAAAATGATACAATAGAAATTGGGGATAACTCAGTACTTTATAAATAAAATGTGACATTTGTAATTGCTCATATGTTGGTCAAACAAGAAGATAAATTAAAAAATGGTGCCAGGAAGACTCAAAAATTTGCCAATAGCGGATTTTTGCTCCTCCTTGAAGATGATAACCATTATAAGTCAAACAATTGTGTGTGTGTTGCATAAAATAAGTAAGCAAGGTGGACTTATGAATGCACAGAAATAAAAATAGACCAAAAAATAGGAGGGTCTAATTTTAATGTACATACAGTCATCAAAGACTCTGATATCTTAAGCTTATTATCTTTGACTATCCTCTTTCACATTTGATGTAGACAAATCATAATTTTTATCAGTAGATACATTTCTCTGTCTTCCTTTTCTGACATATTTGAATACATTATGTATTGATTTTGTTGTTATATTTTAATTTATTGATTTTTTTGAAATTTTTGAAAGTAGTAAATTATACATGTATATTAAGTTTAGAGAGAATGTGGGATATGGGTGTCAGTCAGAGGAGTAAAAATCTAGGCTTAAATGCCGATAGTTTTGGAACATTTAATTCCTTCTTCAGGGCCAACATAACAGAAAATGACACTTTATAAAAGACCAGTTATATGGTTAAAATAATTATACAAAAATATAATACAAGAAGTCAAATATTAAAACTATTATTATATGAGTAGTGAGTTAAAAAAAATTGTTAGCTAAAAAATAAATATATCTAATATTAAATAAAAATGCATATTAAAGTCTACTGTTACTATTCAAAAACCTAGGCTAGACTGGTCGCAGGTCCTGACTTACTTATCTTGGCTGTCCTTATTTCCTCTCACCTTCCATCCCACTCCAGACTACTTTTATACACTCGAGCTTCCACACCCCCCGTCAAAAAAAAGTTGTACCATATTTCACCTCCTGAGTGAGAACCCTGACTATAATTAAAAGAATTACCGTCCTGGATAACATGTACTGCTTCTTAAAACTTTCTGCATTTGTTGTCCATCTCCCTGTTAAAGGGCATGTTCATGCCCTATTGTGAGATGGAATTTGAGAGAAGGAGATAAGGACAGTTGAGATGGGATAAGTTAGGACCTGCGACCAATCTAGCCTAGGTTTTTGAATAGCAGGAATAAAGTGCCCGACTTTTGTATTTTTATTCAATTGTAATTTTATTTTTTAAAATATTTGACATATTTATTTTAGCTAAAATTATTTATTTTTTAACTCACACTATATAATAGTAATTTTAATATTTGACTACTATATTGTATTTTTAAATAATTTTTTATATTGTAACCAGATAACTGGTCTTTCATAAAGTGTCATTTTCTGTTGCAATCTAGGCCCTGAAGAAGGAATTAAATATTCCAAAACTGTCGGCATTTTAGTCTATATTTTTTACTCCTGTAACCCACAACTACATCCCACATTCTCTGTGATAACCACGTCATCTTGAATACATTATTAAGCTTAGATGTAAATAAATAAATTTATTCATTTTAAGTTAATGTGTTGGCTTTCGTTTTTATTTATTCCTATTTTGTTTTTAATTATTTATTAAAGTTTCAAAATGATTTATTACTGTTTGGTTTTTTTCTAATAAGTGCACTTAGCTCTTATGATGGGATCATTTGTCCTGAAAGCGTTAAGCACTAATTAATAAAAGAGTATATTGTGTGGAGAAAATAATTTTGATTCAGTAACTGTTTAGAAATACCTTTGCTTCTGAAACAATTGAAATATTGTAGTTAAACTAGTGTTATTGATATGTTGCATTACAAAACAAATGCTTTTAGCCAGCATAGAGTGTTAACATTTGACTTTATTTTCTGCATTAAACTGTATAAAATGTTCTTCTCTAAAAAGTGGGCCACTGTTAGGTGTTCTTCGCCCTTGTATTCTGAAGTATTCTGGTGAATATTTTCTTGTTTCCACTGTGACTAGTTTTTCTCCTATTATAGCATTTTCCCGTCTTATTTTCCATAACTGATACTCATTAAAGCTGTAGTTCTTCTTCTGAAAAAATGTTTTGTTATTAATTAGATATTGGTTAAGTTTATAGGATCTTTCCTGTGATTCTCCTTTGCTTTGTTTCCTTAAAACTCCTTCACCAGATAATTTTTCATTTATATTGGGTTCAATTATATTTTCAATTAGTGACAAGCTGTTTACATATTCCTGGACCCAAATCTTTTTCTCCTCTTCATTGCTTACACCTTCTAAAATGTTAAAATAATCATCTTTATAATTTGTCTCTATCTTACTTGTACTTCTTGTTTCAGATCCCCTACTACTTTCTGACTCTTTTTTGCTTCTTATGCTGTCTTCATCATTTATTACAATCCTATTTGTAAAGGAATTGGTTTTTTTACTGCTTTCTTTTACAGTTTCTTTCTTTGGATTTTTCTTTCTTCCTGGACCTTCATTGACTAAAACACTTGCCACTGATCTTTTTTCTTCTCCAGCTATCAGTACTGTCATATTGATCTTATGGATTACAAATATAAATCCTAGTTCATGATTCTCTATTATTTGACTACAGTGATACTAATTCACTTCCAAATGCAGTAGTTTAATACCTAACCTTCTCACATCTGTTAAATCTTTTATTTTCTTTTTTTTTTCTTTTTTTTTTTGCATATGATTTCTAATCCATTTCTAATCAGTTTAAATCTAAAAGTATATCTAGATGAAATAATGAAGTTTGTTGACTATTGGAAGAACTATTGGAACAAAAATAATTCTAGGGTTCAAAGTTAATTTCTGAATTTCATTTTTAAACTGTGTATTATCTATTAATGTTATTTACTTTTTAAAAATTAAAAAGTAAATAACATTAATAGATGTTATTAAAAAATAGTATAATAATAATTGTTCAATAGAAAATTTGTTCTGGGCATAGTATCCTCCCACAAGATGATAACATCCTCACTGATCTATCCCCCTTTCTACAAAGATTGCTTTTAGGGGAGTTCCACCCCTCCACAATTTTATGTTTCAAAAATTCAACAAAAATCCACAATCCTAATCAAAATTGTTGCTTAGACCAATTGGTTAGAGTGAGAAAATAATTTTGGTAGGCTAACCTCACTCTGCATAGATCAATCTCCCAAACAACTAAAGTTTTTAATAAATACTCTAAATATAGTCCTTCCCATAATAGAGTAATGACCTGCTTTCTGCAGAAAAGTTGTACTGTTCATCTTACTAGGAAGTTTTCTTTTCAGAATGAAATCAATCAGTTGTGTTTATTCCTGAGGACCCACCTTTTTTAACGAATTCTGGAGGAATGTAGCTATTGAGGTTGTTCACATAATACATTTTTTTTAAATATTTTCTGATCCCACCCACTAAATACTAAAAATGATTGTCACTAAAATTTATGTATAATAAATAAATAACAAATGTGTGTATATAATATGTCCCAGAACCATACATTCATTTGTTCAGGTAAAGACTTAAATTAATTTTTATTATTTAATTAATAATTAAATCATAATTAATTTTAATTAATTTATGATACTAATTAGTAACGATGAGTCCCGGCCAGTGAACACCACGTTTTACACACTTATCAAATACTATTTGTAGGTTGTAGGCAGCGTTATGCCCTGAAAATTAATAGGCTACGAGAACTAAGTGCGCTCAACAATTGAGTGAAGTTTGGAGAAGTTACGTCGCCCATAAATCAATGAGTAAAGACAAATGTTTTATTCATAGCCAGCCCCAAGCGGGCAGGCAGGGCTCAGACTTGTCTGTCTTATCTGTCCCCTCCCTCACTAAGGCCACTGTCTCAGTACAGGGCTCTCGATCTCCATGTCCCGGTTCAAGGCTCGGAGTTGTTTTTTTCCTCTCTGTTTACGCCTTATGATGGGAGGTAATTACTACCATCAAGTGATTTCTAGCTGAGGTAAAGGCAAGCGAAAGGGCGGACCCATGACAACTCTAAAAGACAAGAGGAGACACCGGTCAGGAACCAGAACCCCCACCGAGCGAAACAAGGCAGTCAACCCGCCCCAGCTTCTCACAGGGCGTGACCTCCCATCCCTCCACCAGCAACCCCCCCCCCCCCCCATCCCAGCTTCCTAAACACAGAATTCCCAGTCAGAGGAACCATCGTGTTTTGCCACTCATAACCTCTTCCAAGCCCTTCAGGATGTTCCAAAAATATGAAAGCAGATTCAGCAGTCCCTCGAATAATTCGACCACTGCTAATATTTTTTAGAAATCTGAACAACAGACTGATGTGCTCCCAGTTGAACTAGCGAGTGGGGCTTGGCAGATATATGGTCATAGAAAAGCCTACTGTGAATACTCTCGCTGTGTCAAATGTGGAGGCGCATAAGTACGAGCTGCGCAAAATCCCACAACATTCCAGCTGCATGTGCGCTGTGCCAAAAAAAAATCACCTTGCCAACTACAAGGGCTTTCAGGTGTACAAGGTGCTAAAACTGCTGCTCTGGTTCGGAAAGTGGTACCTCCGCCCTTAAGAGTTGTCAAGCCAGGACTGTCCTACGCTCGAATGACTCAGGATCATCCCAGACAAGACGAGCCAAAAACATAAACGCATCCCCTACCCAGGAGGGAGTGACCCGCTATCTCTAATGTCCCTTCTCCGCCCTCATCTAATGTTTTCCACACCTTATTTCACTCCTTCTTCTCACAACTTAACTCCCTCATCACACCTCTCATATTCCTCCTGTCCAATCTGGTCAACAAAATGACCCTACCCACTCCCACACCATGATTCCCCCATCCAAGAGTTCCTTTTCTACCCTTCTATGGAATGTTAATGGCATCCGGACGCATACTGACGAACTCAAACTAGTACTCGACTAGAAATACAAAAGTACATAGATGTAGTTTTACTGACAGAAACACGACAAACTAAACAAAATAATCTAAAAATTACTGGCTACCACACTTATGGACAGACCATCCTGACGGGCAAGCTCATGGTGGAACTGCACTTCTTATCAAGAAATCTATACCCATCATATTTTACCCTCCACTACCACAGAGTCCCTTCAATCAACAACAGTGTCAATTTCTACAACCTCTTAACCTATCACACTTTCAGCAGTGTATTGTCCTCCAAATAAGCCAATCACTACACCAGAATTTTCCACTTTCCTCAAAGATCTTGGTCTCTGTTTCCTTGCTGGTGGAGACTATAATACGAAACACTTGCAATGGGGATCGAGAACGACCAACTCTCGTGGTCGATCTCTATATAATGCAGTATCATCCCAAAAACTCTCCACAATTAGTCCTTCTTCTCCCACTTATTGGCCCTCTGACTTAAACCGCCTTCCTGATATACTGTACTTCTTCATCTGCAAAAACCTTACTTCTCTTAATTATTCTGCTTCTACCTTAAAAGAACTCTCTTCTGACCACAGCCTAATTCTCCTTACATTATCCTTGACCTCTATTCCAAAACAATCGCCCCCCTCCCTCATTAATGGTCCAGTCGATTGGACCTTGTTTAGAACTCTCATGGAAGAGTCTCTTGACCTCGGAATATCTCTGAAAACCTCTGACGATTTAGATGATGCTGTACACTCCTTTACCATAAACCTTCAGAAATGCATATGTATGGCTAATCTCAAACCAAAATTTACCAAATACTCTTCTGAGTCCCAAAAGCCACTCCCAGATTAGCTTAAAAAGCTCATAATAGCGAAACGCCGCTCAAGGGCGTTGTTCGAAAAATATACACTCCCCACAGATCACAAAGACTTTAATCGTCTTTCCAGGCTCGTAAAGCAAAAATTAGGTGCTTTTTGATATGAGGCTTTTAATGCCCATCTGTCTTCCCTCTCAGCAGGAGACAAATCATTCTGGATTGCTACTCGCAGAATCCTTAAGAGCCATGAAGCTTCCACCCCCTTGCGCCAAGGAGATGGTTCCTGGGCTTCTTCTGACAAAGACAAGGTCGAAATGTTTGACCAGCACCTCAAGCAAACATTTACTCCTCATTAAGACCCCTTAGACCTGTCCAATACCATGGAGACTGAGGAGTCTCTGGACATGCCATTACCTATGTCTTTACCACTCAAGGCAGTAACACCTTCCGAGGTCAAGTATATAATCTCTTGTCTGCCTAAGCTCAAATCACCTGGATATGATTTAATCGCCGGTCTAATTCTCCGTTATCTTCCCAAGAAGGCAATTATATTCCTTACTTTTATCTATAATTGTATACTCCGAACTACACACTTCCCACTCATCTCGAAATATTCTGACATAATATTATTTCCCAAACCTGGAAAACCACCACATAATCCTTCATCCTATCGTCCTATAAGTCTCCTTCCTTTACTTTCTAAGGTATTCGAAAAAATTCTGTTAAAATGAATGATGCCTTTCATTGAACCCTACAATATCCTCCCAAATCATCAGTTTGGTTTCTGATGTAAGCATTCTACTGTCCAGCAGGTGTTTCACATCATAGACTACATCTCCTCTTCCCTTGAGCACAAAGAGTACTGCCCAGGAGCTTTTTTGGATGTTTCCCAAGCATTTGATAGAGTCTGGCACAGTGATCTCTTGTTTAAACTGAAATCCATACTTCCTAATAACACTTACCTTATCCTTAAGTCTTACTTATCCAACCATTTCTTTAGGGTCCGGCAAAGATTAAATAACTCCAATTTCTACCAAGTGGAAGTGGGAGTTCCTCAAGGTAGTGTGCTTGGACCTATCCTATTCATCCTGTACACTGCTGACATCGCTACCCATCCAAGTACCCTCTAAGCTCTATTTGAGGACGACAAAGCTATCCTATCCTCCCATCTCGATCCTAAAACTGCTTCTAAAAACCTTCAAGATCACCTTAAAAAAAATCAAACAGTGGTGTGGCAAATGGTGAATAAAAATCAATGAAGTAAAATGCGTTAATTTCCAACTGCGGAAAAAAGACTTCCCTGAAATTGTGAAATTTATTGATATTCCTTTACCACATTCAAACTCTGTTCATCCTTCAAACTCCACATTCCTTGGGTTCCATCTTGACTCACGACTTACATAGGGCGAACACACTAAAATTAAAAGACAAGAACTCAATCGACGATATGGACTTCTATACAGACTCATGAACAAGAACTCCAATCTTATGATTGAAAACAAACTGACGCTCTACAAAACCTTATTATGACCAATCTGGACTTACGGAGTAGAAATCTGGGGTGCCGCCAAGCCTTCCAACATCCAATGTATCCAGTCCTTTCAATCTAAAACCCTCCGAATAATCACAAATGCTCCCTATTACGTATCCAATTCCTCTCTTCACCACGATTTTAATATTCCTTTTGTTCAGGATCTAATTTCTTCCAGCTTCAGCCTTTTCCACAGTAAACTGCCATTCCATCCTAATCCACTGGCACAACCCTTGTCTTCCAACTCCAACCCCTACAACCCTCCCCGTGGGGTCAAACAAAGTATATAATTTGAGAGTGGTGTCACTGGTCACCTCCTCTCCTCATGTGACTTACATTAATGCCATTTATTTTCTATTATACATTGTTATCAAATTACAAAATGTTTTATTATTTTTTACAGAATGATAATTTTTATTTATATATAAAAAAAAGTTTTGATAAGCCTCTATGTAAAACTAAATAATGAGCAAAAATAAATGAGCATTGTTTTGTGTGTTCTGAAATACCCAAAACTTGTCTATTTTGTTATGGTAACAGGTGTTTACTTCGTAAACATCTGAGAAGGGAGACCAATCTACCACTCCCTCTTCCCATTCCCCATTATTATTAAAAATTATTATTAAAAACAATTTGCTTTTTCCTTTTTTTTAATAACTAAAGATAACTTTAATTAATGCAATTAGTTAAACAAAAAAATAGTAATTGAAGTTCCTAAATATATACTCAGATTTCTTTTTAAGGCCTCTCAAGCTTAAAGTATTGTACTCATTTCCCTGAGTGATTAGCCCTGTATATTGGAAGTGGAGTCCTCTTCTTCATTTTGTAAAAGTTCCTTCCACTTAGTCTAGTCTCTCATTCATGGTGCTCCTGCTTTGAGCAGTTTTACTATAACGAAATGGTTGATTTCTATTCATGTTGGTACCATGATGCAACTTCTGAATAATTTCCAAAGATCTTCAATGATCCTACATAAGAGAAGCCAAAATTATGATCCTGATCTGTTCAAACTCTTAAGACAGTTTAGATTTTTTATTCTATTCCCTTGCATAATTTATTGTGATAAAATATAACAATAAAAATAATATCCTTAAATATCTTCATTACTGATAGAGATTTTTAAATAATTTTTTATATTGTAACCAGATAACTGGTCTTTCATAAAGTGTCATTTTCTGTTGCAATCTAGGCCCTGAAGAAGGAATTAAATATTCCAAAACTGTCGGCATTTTAGTCTATATTTTTTACTCCTGTAACCCACAACTACATCCCACATTCTCTGTGATAACCACGTCATCTTGAATACATTATTAAGCTTAGATGTAAATAAATAAATTTATTCATTTTAAGTTAATGTGTTGGCTTTCGTTTTTATTTATTCCTATTTTGTTTTTAATTATTTATTAAAGTTTCAAAATGATTTATTACTGTTTGGTTTTTTTCTAATAAGTGCACTTAGCTCTTATGATGGGATCATTTGTCCTGAAAGCGTTAAGCACTAATTAATAAAAGAGTATATTGTGTGGAGAAAATAATTTTGATTCAGTAACTGTTTAGAAATACCTTTGCTTCTGAAACAATTGAAATATTGTAGTTAAACTAGTGTTATTGATATGTTGCATTACAAAACAAATGCTTTTAGCCAGCATAGAGTGTTAACATTTGACTTTATTTTCTGCATTAAACTGTATAAAATGTTCTTCTCTAAAAAGTGGGCCACTGTTAGGTGTTCTTCGCCCTTGTATTCTGAAGTATTCTGGTGAATATTTTCTTGTTTCCACTGTGACTAGTTTTTCTCCTATTATAGCATTTTCCCGTCTTATTTTCCATAACTGATACTCATTAAAGCTGTAGTTCTTCTTCTGAAAAAATGTTTTGTTATTAATTAGATATTGGTTAAGTTTATAGGATCTTTCCTGTGATTCTCCTTTGCTTTGTTTCCTTAAAACTCCTTCACCAGATAATTTTTCATTTATATTGGGTTCAATTATATTTTCAATTAGTGACAAGCTGTTTACATATTCCTGGACCCAAATCTTTTTCTCCTCTTCATTGCTTACACCTTCTAAAATGTTAAAATAATCATCTTTATAATTTGTCTCTATCTTACTTGTACTTCTTGTTTCAGATCCCCTACTACTTTCTGACTCTTTTTTGCTTCTTATGCTGTCTTCATCATTTATTACAATCCTATTTGTAAAGGAATTGGTTTTTTTACTGCTTTCTTTTACAGTTTCTTTCTTTGGATTTTTCTTTCTTCCTGGACCTTCATTGACTAAAACACTTGCCACTGATCTTTTTTCTTCTCCAGCTATCAGTACTGTCATATTGATCTTATGGATTACAAATATAAATCCTAGTTCATGATTCTCTATTATTTGACTACAGTGATACTAATTCACTTCCAAATGCAGTAGTTTAATACCTAACCTTCTCACATCTGTTAAATCTTTTATTTTCTTTTTTTTTTCTTTTTTTTTTTGCATATGATTTCTAATCCATTTCTAATCAGTTTAAATCTAAAAGTATATCTAGATGAAATAATGAAGTTTGTTGACTATTGGAAGAACTATTGGAACAAAAATAATTCTAGGGTTCAAAGTTAATTTCTGAATTTCATTTTTAAACTGTGTATTATCTATTAATGTTATTTACTTTTTAAAAATTAAAAAGTAAATAACATTAATAGATGTTATTAAAAAATAGTATAATAATAATTGTTCAATAGAAAATTTGTTCTGGGCATAGTATCCTCCCACAAGATGATAACATCCTCACTGATCTATCCCCCTTTCTACAAAGATTGCTTTTAGGGGAGTTCCACCCCTCCACAATTTTATGTTTCAAAAATTCAACAAAAATCCACAATCCTAATCAAAATTGTTGCTTAGACCAATTGGTTAGAGTGAGAAAATAATTTTGGTAGGCTAACCTCACTCTGCATAGATCAATCTCCCAAACAACTAAAGTTTTTAATAAATACTCTAAATATAGTCCTTCCCATAATAGAGTAATGACCTGCTTTCTGCAGAAAAGTTGTACTGTTCATCTTACTAGGAAGTTTTCTTTTCAGAATGAAATCAATCAGTTGTGTTTATTCCTGAGGACCCACCTTTTTTAACGAATTCTGGAGGAATGTAGCTATTGAGGTTGTTCACATAATACATTTTTTTTAAATATTTTCTGATCCCACCCACTAAATACTAAAAATGATTGTCACTAAAATTTATGTATAATAAATAAATAACAAATGTGTGTATATAATATGTCCCAGAACCATACATTCATTTGTTCAGGTAAAGACTTAAATTAATTTTTATTATTTAATTAATAATTAAATCATAATTAATTTTAATTAATTTATGATACTAATTAGTAACGATGAGTCCCGGCCAGTGAACACCACGTTTTACACACTTATCAAATACTATTTGTAGGTTGTAGGCAGCGTTATGCCCTGAAAATTAATAGGCTACGAGAACTAAGTGCGCTCAACAATTGAGTGAAGTTTGGAGAAGTTACGTCGCCCATAAATCAATGAGTAAAGACAAATGTTTTATTCATAGCCAGCCCCAAGCGGGCAGGCAGGGCTCAGACTTGTCTGTCTTATCTGTCCCCTCCCTCACTAAGGCCACTGTCTCAGTACAGGGCTCTCGATCTCCATGTCCCGGTTCAAGGCTCGGAGTTGTTTTTTTCCTCTCTGTTTACGCCTTATGATGGGAGGTAATTACTACCATCAAGTGATTTCTAGCTGAGGTAAAGGCAAGCGAAAGGGCGGACCCATGACAACTCTAAAAGACAAGAGGAGACACCGGTCAGGAACCAGAACCCCCACCGAGCGAAACAAGGCAGTCAACCCGCCCCAGCTTCTCACAGGGCGTGACCTCCCATCCCTCCACCAGCAACCCCCCCCCCCCGCCATCCCAGCTTCCTAAACACAGAATTCCCAGTCAGAGGAACCATCGTGTTTTGCCACTCATAACCTCTTCCAAGCCCTTCAGGATGTTCCAAAAATATGAAAGCAGATTCAGCAGTCCCTCGAATAATTCGACCACTGCTAATATTTTTTAGAAATCTGAACAACAGACTGATGTGCTCCCAGTTGAACTAGCGAGTGGGGCTTGGCAGATATATGGTCATAGAAAAGCCTACTGTGAATACTCTCGCTGTGTCAAATGTGGAGGCGCATAAGTACGAGCTGCGCAAAATCCCACAACATTCCAGCTGCATGTGCGCTGTGCCAAAAAAAAATCACCTTGCCAACTACAAGGGCTTTCAGGTGTACAAGGTGCTAAAACTGCTGCTCTGGTTCGGAAAGTGGTACCTCCGCCCTTAAGAGTTGTCAAGCCAGGACTGTCCTACGCTCGAATGACTCAGGATCATCCCAGACAAGACGAGCCAAAAACATAAACGCATCCCCTACCCAGGAGGGAGTGACCCGCTATCTCTAATGTCCCTTCTCCGCCCTCATCTAATGTTTTCCACACCTTATTTCACTCCTTCTTCTCACAACTTAACTCCCTCATCACACCTCTCATATTCCTCCTGTCCAATCTGGTCAACAAAATGACCCTACCCACTCCCACACCATGATTCCCCCATCCAAGAGTTCCTTTTCTACCCTTCTATGGAATGTTAATGGCATCCGGACGCATACTGACGAACTCAAACTAGTACTCGACTAGAAATACAAAAGTACATAGATGTAGTTTTACTGACAGAAACACGACAAACTAAACAAAATAATCTAAAAATTACTGGCTACCACACTTATGGACAGACCATCCTGACGGGCAAGCTCATGGTGGAACTGCACTTCTTATCAAGAAATCTATACCCATCATATTTTACCCTCCACTACCACAGAGTCCCTTCAATCAACAACAGTGTCAATTTCTACAACCTCTTAACCTATCACACTTTCAGCAGTGTATTGTCCTCCAAATAAGCCAATCACTACACCAGAATTTTCCACTTTCCTCAAAGATCTTGGTCTCTGTTTCCTTGCTGGTGGAGACTATAATACGAAACACTTGCAATGGGGATCGAGAACGACCAACTCTCGTGGTCGATCTCTATATAATGCAGTATCATCCCAAAAACTCTCCACAATTAGTCCTTCTTCTCCCACTTATTGGCCCTCTGACTTAAACCGCCTTCCTGATATACTGTACTTCTTCATCTGCAAAAACCTTACTTCTCTTAATTATTCTGCTTCTACCTTAAAAGAACTCTCTTCTGACCACAGCCTAATTCTCCTTACATTATCCTTGACCTCTATTCCAAAACAATCGCCCCCCTCCCTCATTAATGGTCCAGTCGATTGGACCTTGTTTAGAACTCTCATGGAAGAGTCTCTTGACCTCGGAATATCTCTGAAAACCTCTGACGATTTAGATGATGCTGTACACTCCTTTACCATAAACCTTCAGAAATGCATATGTATGGCTAATCTCAAACCAAAATTTACCAAATACTCTTCTGAGTCCCAAAAGCCACTCCCAGATTAGCTTAAAAAGCTCATAATAGCGAAACGCCGCTCAAGGGCGTTGTTCGAAAAATATACACTCCCCACAGATCACAAAGACTTTAATCGTCTTTCCAGGCTCGTAAAGCAAAAATTAGGTGCTTTTTGATATGAGGCTTTTAATGCCCATCTGTCTTCCCTCTCAGCAGGAGACAAATCATTCTGGATTGCTACTCGCAGAATCCTTAAGAGCCATGAAGCTTCCACCCCCTTGCGCCAAGGAGATGGTTCCTGGGCTTCTTCTGACAAAGACAAGGTCGAAATGTTTGACCAGCACCTCAAGCAAACATTTACTCCTCATTAAGACCCCTTAGACCTGTCCAATACCATGGAGACTGAGGAGTCTCTGGACATGCCATTACCTATGTCTTTACCACTCAAGGCAGTAACACCTTCCGAGGTCAAGTATATAATCTCTTGTCTGCCTAAGCTCAAATCACCTGGATATGATTTAATCGCCGGTCTAATTCTCCGTTATCTTCCCAAGAAGGCAATTATATTCCTTACTTTTATCTATAATTGTATACTCCGAACTACACACTTCCCACTCATCTCGAAATATTCTGACATAATATTATTTCCCAAACCTGGAAAACCACCACATAATCCTTCATCCTATCGTCCTATAAGTCTCCTTCCTTTACTTTCTAAGGTATTCGAAAAAATTCTGTTAAAATGAATGATGCCTTTCATTGAACCCTACAATATCCTCCCAAATCATCAGTTTGGTTTCTGATGTAAGCATTCTACTGTCCAGCAGGTGTTTCACATCATAGACTACATCTCCTCTTCCCTTGAGCACAAAGAGTACTGCCCAGGAGCTTTTTTGGATGTTTCCCAAGCATTTGATAGAGTCTGGCACAGTGATCTCTTGTTTAAACTGAAATCCATACTTCCTAATAACACTTACCTTATCCTTAAGTCTTACTTATCCAACCATTTCTTTAGGGTCCGGCAAAGATTAAATAACTCCAATTTCTACCAAGTGGAAGTGGGAGTTCCTCAAGGTAGTGTGCTTGGACCTATCCTATTCATCCTGTACACTGCTGACATCGCTACCCATCCAAGTACCCTCTAAGCTCTATTTGAGGACGACAAAGCTATCCTATCCTCCCATCTCGATCCTAAAACTGCTTCTAAAAACCTTCAAGATCACCTTAAAAAAAATCAAACAGTGGTGTGGCAAATGGTGAATAAAAATCAATGAAGTAAAATGCGTTAATTTCCAACTGCGGAAAAAAGACTTCCCTGAAATTGTGAAATTTATTGATATTCCTTTACCACATTCAAACTCTGTTCATCCTTCAAACTCCACATTCCTTGGGTTCCATCTTGACTCACGACTTACATAGGGCGAACACACTAAAATTAAAAGACAAGAACTCAATCGACGATATGGACTTCTATACAGACTCATGAACAAGAACTCCAATCTTATGATTGAAAACAAACTGACGCTCTACAAAACCTTATTATGACCAATCTGGACTTACGGAGTAGAAATCTGGGGTGCCGCCAAGCCTTCCAACATCCAATGTATCCAGTCCTTTCAATCTAAAACCCTCCGAATAATCACAAATGCTCCCTATTACGTATCCAATTCCTCTCTTCACCACGATTTTAATATTCCTTTTGTTCAGGATCTAATTTCTTCCAGCTTCAGCCTTTTCCACAGTAAACTGCCATTCCATCCTAATCCACTGGCACAACCCTTGTCTTCCAACTCCAACCCCTACAACCCTCCCCGTGGGGTCAAACAAAGTATATAATTTGAGAGTGGTGTCACTGGTCACCTCCTCTCCTCATGTGACTTACATTAATGCCATTTATTTTCTATTATACATTGTTATCAAATTACAAAATGTTTTATTATTTTTTACAGAATGATAATTTTTATTTATATATAAAAAAAAGTTTTGATAAGCCTCTATGTAAAACTAAATAATGAGCAAAAATAAATGAGCATTGTTTTGTGTGTTCTGAAATACCCAAAACTTGTCTATTTTGTTATGGTAACAGGTGTTTACTTCGTAAACATCTGAGAAGGGAGACCAATCTACCACTCCCTCTTCCCATTCCCCATTATTATTAAAAATTATTATTAAAAACAATTTGCTTTTTCCTTTTTTTTAATAACTAAAGATAACTTTAATTAATGCAATTAGTTAAACAAAAAAATAGTAATTGAAGTTCCTAAATATATACTCAGATTTCTTTTTAAGGCCTCTCAAGCTTAAAGTATTGTACTCATTTCCCTGAGTGATTAGCCCTGTATATTGGAAGTGGAGTCCTCTTCTTCATTTTGTAAAAGTTCCTTCCACTTAGTCTAGTCTCTCATTCATGGTGCTCCTGCTTTGAGCAGTTTTACTATAACGAAATGGTTGATTTCTATTCATGTTGGTACCATGATGCAACTTCTGAATAATTTCCAAAGATCTTCAATGATCCTACATAAGAGAAGCCAAAATTATGATCCTGATCTGTTCAAACTCTTAAGACAGTTTAGATTTTTTATTCTATTCCCTTGCATAATTTATTGTGATAAAATATAACAATAAAAATAATATCCTTAAATATCTTCATTACTGATAGAGATTTTTAAATAATTTGTAGAAAATAATAATTTTTTCTAACCTTTTTTTTTTCCTATAACATTTGTAATAAATGTGTTTTAAGGAAAATATTTAAAATATAATTTTTAGTGTTGGGTGGGTCCCCTTACTTTTAAAATATAAAAGCCAACTTTGTTATTATGGCTTCTTCCTGGCAATATCCTGAAATTCATTTATGGCTGGAATCAGATGATGGAGATGTTCAGAGGAAGACCAAAATTTATAATTGTTATGTCCTCTTGAAATTTGAGTTTCAGAAAAATTTATAGAACATAATAGGATTTTTTTTTAATTTTTATTATAAGCATAATAGGTGTTAAAAAATGTAATTTTCTAAAGTTTGTTCTATATAATTTTTATAAAAGCCCTTTTTATGAATATACGTAAATACCATAGCCGAGTGCTTTCACTACTCTTCCTTCCCGGCCCCTCTAGAGCAAAGCATTTTATGCTCTTTGTCCTCAGCAGCTTTTAAGATAAATTTCCTCGTTTACTCTTATTTATTATTTATATGAATTTTTAATGAAACATCTACCTAGATTATATAGCTGATGCTAATTTTTCTATTTATATTTTTTTTATTCTTCAAATAAAAAATTAATTTGTCTATACAAAAGAAATATTTTCCTTTTCAAGAACTATTATTTTAATCTGTAACACGATTAGAAGCATTCTGAAGGTTTAGTAGTTGCAAAATAATTCATTTTTATGAGATATTGGTTGACCGTTGATGATCAGGAGGAGGATATAGTCGGGGTTCGGTCAAAGGTTTATTATTAAAGAAAAACAAATTGGTGAACTAATATGGTTTTATTTTTGCCATCATTTTAGGCTGAATTTCAGGCCTTCTTTAGGGCTTTGAAACAGATTATTCCGATTATTATTATAATTATACAATTATACTTACCAATTCAATTATGTTATTACAATTATATATATATATAT